>CAIGRP010104438.1:0-17272 GCA_903798385.1 Fraxinus cuspidata | reverse complement strand
GTGCAGGTGCTTTAAAAGGGCTCACGTGTATACTCACACGGCTAGATGTAATGGAAGAGAGGTTTGTGGTGGACAGAGATAACTTCGGAAAATATACTTATAGTTAGTGGAGAAATATCTAGCGTGGATTTTTTTTAATGGGTAATTGATGCAATACTCTCCTAAAGTTTGCATGTTTTATGGAGTACACTTATCTTTTATCTTGCCGCAAAATCCCTCTAAATCATCCAAATGTTGCGAAAGACTCTCTACAATCTATATCTATTAGTTTTGTTGTTTGTAAAATGGATTTGAGTGATATTTTAATAAATCAAACTTATCAATCTTGCCAAAATTGAATAGACTAACGGCAAGGAATTGAATTATAAACATCACAGAAATGAAAGTTAAAATGCCTACGAAAATAGACAAAATAACACCAAGAAAAAGGAATGCAAAATTGAGGCAAGAGTTGAACTCTTTGTTTTTAAATCGATTTTGTCCCGTAAGGGTACCTACGTATGATGACAATCATCTCTCAAGATATAACGATTACTTTCTTGTGTTTATAACACTCCAAAACACAAGAACAATGAACCAAAATGATGACTTTTGTACTTCTTTTAAATGAAATGAAAAAACAGATTTTTATGCAGAATTTCGGTTAAGGAAATGTGATTTTTATGTTATGCTATGATTGCATATGATTGTGATGGATTAAAGGACGTTCAAATGGTCTTATTTATAGAAGAGGTGATGTTTTGAGAAAAGAAAGATGTCACAAAACTCAGCAACATTTCCCAAGGGTCGCAGCCTTTGTTGTCGCTCGTGCATCGCTCGAGCGCCAAAAGCAGAGATTCTATCGCTCGTCTGGAGTTGGAATGTCGCTCGAGTGATAGTCTTAGGTGCTTAAAATTTGATTTTTTCCCTATAACATTGGACCACAATTCCTCATTTATCATAAATTTATTTTGAGATTTCAAGTACACCACAATCATCTATTTTTTTTTCATAATTTGACTATCTGATCAAATCTGAATATTTGGTTGAAATTGACACGAAGATCGATTTTCACACTTTATTGTTTCATACTTAATTTTTCTCTTTTTAAACCAATTTCCCAAAAGTTCATCAGTTAAAAATAGTTTAAGAGGGCCAAATGAATAAAAATTTAGGGTATTCCCGTCTCTTCAACTCCACACTTTCACTTAGGAGCATCTTAGACAAATTCATGGAGTAGAAACCAATTATACACTTTCCCTATAAATGAAAATGGACGTTCTTCACAATGCATGAATCTGCACTTTACTAGGCAGATGACTAACAGTCACAGGCGTCAAATTTTGACAACTCTTCCTCCATTTTTTATGTTCTCGATATATTATAAAATCAAGCACAAATTCATGTTAATTTTTTATATTCTTAAAACAATTGAAGTTCTCTTAGTAAACCTCCCCTCCTAAGCACTTTGCAATGGATGTTGTACAGATGTGGAATGGAACTTGAGATGAAGCTTAGTTTTTAGTTTATTTAAAAGCTGAGAATATGTTTTCTTTACCATTTGTCGGGTTTTGTGACCCAAATCCGGTCCTAATTGGGTCTAGGGCTTTGCGTTTGGAGTATTGGGCTTGAAGATATCAAGATAGAGTCCAAGAAGGAAAAAATGCGGATTGACAGTGCTGGATGGATGCCCCCTTAACACTCCAGTGAAAGGAGCAAATTTGGAACAACGAGTTCGTCGCCCGCCTATCGCCCGCTTATTGCTCGAGCGATGGGTTGCATATTTGTTTCCTTCTTTTTCGATTTTACACAATTTTTTTACTTAGTTTCCATGTTTTAGGTTAAGGCTAGTGTTTGGACATGTCTCCTATAAATAGAAGACTCTTCATTCAGTTTATAAGACCTGAAGTTGCAGAAGTTGTATTATTCTCTCCATTGGCTGTTAATAAAATATTCGGTTCATCTGCCAATTTCATCTTCTTGTTTGTTTTTTCTTTTAAATCTTGTTCTTGCTTATTTGTTTGTGTGATCTATACTTCATATTGCATCATATCACATCCTCAAATTCCTAACAAGTGATATCAGAGCTAAGGTTCAGCAAATTCGCAGAAATGATTTGATTGTTTGAGATTTTTGTTATCGATGGCTACCATGAAGTATAATATTCCACTGTTGGATCGCAGTACAAGATTTTCATGTTGGCAAGTGAAGATGAGAGCTATATTGGCGTAGATGGATTTGGATGATACTTTGTTGGATTTGATAGGATGCCCACAACTTGGACAATAGAGGAGAAGCAACTGAAGGATCACAAGGCACTTTCGCAGATTCATCTTCATCTATCTAACAACATTCTTCAGGACTTCTTGAAAGAGAATACAGCAGCTACGTTATGGTTGAAACTAGAGCAATTGTGCATGACCAAAAGTCTAACCAGCAAATTGCATCTGAAGCAAAGGCTTTATTCTCATCGCATGGCAGAAGGCCGATCACTAGAAGATCATCTGGCCGTGTTTAAGGAGATTGTCGCTGATCTGGAGACGTTAGAGGTAAAATATGATGAAGAGGACTTGGCCTCAATCTTTTTGTGCACACTACCTAGTTCGTTTTCGTCGTTTGCGGACACGATTCTATACAGTCGTGACACACTCACCATTGAAGACTAGTATGATGCCTTGTTCTCAAATGAGAAGATGAAGCATCTAGTTTGACCTGGTTCCAGAGATTATGAAGCTCTGTGGTTTGTGGTGATCAACGAAGGGGCAAGTCGAGGGTAGATTTCAGCTATAGGGTCTGTTTTTACTATAAGAAGAAAGGACACATCAAGAGGGATTGCAAGAAGTTGTATGGTAAGGGTATTCAGCTGTAAATCGTGGGAGGCAATCGGAGACTTCAGGTGAAACAGACATTGCAAAGAACTTTGAAAGTGAGGGAAATCTTTTGACGATTTCTGACATGGAATCCAAGCCTGACGAAGAGTGGATTTTGGATATAGCCTGTGTGTTTCATACAAGTCCCAGTCGGAATTTGTTTGAATCATATAAAACGGTGATGCAAGGTGTCGTTGTCATGGGGAACAACGAATCTTTTCGGGTAGCTGGTATTGGGAGAGTCAGATTGAAGTTGGTGCATGGAACAATCGGAACACTTGGCTAGGTTAGACATGTTCCAGACTTGAAGATGAATATCATCTCGCTGAGTACCCTGGATTCGAGAGGTACACGTTCTCTGGTGCAAGTGGAGTCTTGAAAGTCCAAAAGGGTGTCCGTGTTATATTGGAAGGGCGGAGAAAGTCTCAATTAGGCATCTTGTAAGGTAACGCAGAATCAGTGAAGAAACATCATCACAGGTTTGGTACCATGGTGGATATACAATTTGGTACAGTACCGTTGGGAGTTAGCTATGGGTCTATTTTGGAGAATACTACTCTGTCGAGTTTAGGGGATATGCGTAATTTCGCTTTGCCACCACAGTCTGCGGTTCCATTGTATTCAACGGCTAGGGAGAGACCAATTAGAAATAGGTATCGGGATGCTGATCTGGATGTGCATGCTCTTAGAGTTGTTGAAGGTGACAAGTCTAGTCAAAGGCATTCAGTTAAAGCATTTAGTGGTGATCCTGCTACATGGTGTGCTTCAACCCTGTTTGGTAAATTTTGAATTCGTTGTGAATTTTAGGAACTGGGGGTTGGGTTCAATTGTATCCGTGACTAAATATTGTGAAAGAGGATGAGTATTTTTTGAGTGTTGGAGAGGTTTGGTTCAAGTTGAAGAGTTCGGTGTGTTTCGCTGTAGTCGGGCTTATTTTTTTAGGTGAAGAAATTTTGGAGCTTCGTTCGTTGCACCGAAATTTGTGTCAAGGTAGAAATTGTTGGGTTTTGTGACCCATATCCGGTCCAAATTGGGTCTCGGGCTTCGTGTTTAGAGAATTGGGCGTGAAGATGTCAAAATAGGGCCCAAGAAGGAAAAAGACGGATTAACGGCACTGGACGGACGCTCGATTATCGCTTGAACGAGAGGAGCAAAATTGGAACAGGGAGTCCGTCGCTGGCCCGTTGCAGAGCTGTCGCCCACTTATCGCTCGAGCGACTGGCCGCATATTTTGTTTCCTTCTTTTTTCGGTTTTACTCAATTTTTGACCTAGTTTCCATATTTTAGGTTAAGTCTAGGGTTTGGACATGTCTCCTATAAATAGAAGACTATTCATTCAGTTTATTAGACTTGAAGTTGCAGAAGTTTTATTTTCCTCTCCATTGGTTGTTAATAAAATATTCGGTTCATCTGCCAATTTCATCTTCTTGCTTGCTTTTCTTTTAAAACTTGTTGTTGCTTATATGTTTGTTTATCGCCCCATATTACATCCTCAAATTCCTAACAGGAAGAGAAAGAAAGTATGAAATTACCTCATCGGTTCGTCTGATAACCATATCGTATCTAGTTTCTCCTGATTGAGGAAATAGTTCTCGTGTTTCCTATGCAACACCTAGGAGAAACCAAAGTCACCATGTACAATGTTTAAAGAAGTGTTTGAAGTTTGTTGTCTAACCCAAGTAAGCTCTTTGCCTGTCACATGATTTCTTGTCTTCGAAAGGAAATGAAAATACTCAGAAAATTGAAAAATTTGTGATCGTTTAAGCTAAAGAAAATGAAGATATTCAACGAATAAGAATCATACCGAGGTGATAATTTCTGATTGAACGTTAACAAATACAAGAGGAATTCCCGAAGAAACTGCTGCAGAAAACCAGGCCATGGCTCGAACGGTGGGAAATTCAACTCCTCCCTCATTTGCCAGAGGCACAAAAAGAATGGAACTAACCACTGTACACAGGTTATCCGGGAGATAAGTGCCCACCTTCTTCTTCCAGTCATACTTCATTGCCTTCTGGTGAAATCCCTTGAAGTCTAGATTCACCACTTTTCTACTCATTTCTGAGAAACCAAAAGTTAAGTACTTCTCATTCAACTTTCTGCTCATTTTTCTATTTCTTTAGGCCTATTATAGTAGACTATAGCATGCTTAGACCAAAAGTTGCAGTCACAAATGCACTGTAAACTTATTCCTTTAATCGTCCTTAATCGTACTGCATAAAGGATTTAACAGGGGACTCAGCTATGATTTTTATGCACTATTCGATTTTTTGGAAGTTTTTTTCTGATTGTTTTTGCCATTAAAAGTATAGCTATCATAGCTTACACAAAATATCCATCCTAACCGAAAACTGCTTTTTTTGTTCATGTTGATCTTATTGCTTATAATTAATCTTTAATCTTCACTGGAAATCATTGAGTTCCTAAGTAATGGCTGAAACTTCCAGAATCTAAATTCCTAGGACTAGAAGAGAGCCGTACCTTGTAGTTCAAAGCATTGCTCAAAAGTCAAGTCTGCTAAAACTGCAACATGACGTTCATCCGAGGCTGCTCTAACTGTAAACTTCCTTTGCAATTTTAAGCACCGATCAACCACGACACATACCCAGAGCTTAACCATGCTGTCTCCCCTCCTTACCTTCAACCAGATAAAATCAGCCTCTCGGATTATTTTCCCGAGTTGTGAGCTAAGTTCTGACCTCAACTTGGCCGACATGAACGAGTCATCATCAACAGCATCTTCTGCAACGCCTTCAATTATGTCTCCTGGCAATGGCATATTCTCATCCCATTCTTCGTGTCCATCTTGCTTTACATTTTTTACGCACACCACTGTCTGAGTGTTGCCCCTCGTCGCATCTTTCTTGAAGGTAGATAGTAAAATTTCTTGATACTATTCAACTGATAATTTATATCATAGTATTTTTGGATCCTTATGCAGGATTTGCAAATCATAATAAGGACATTTCAAGAAATCAGATTTTTAGTTCTCAACGAAATGATAACAGCTAAGATTAATCCTTTTTCAGTATTTTTTTCAGTAATTATATCTTTCGATGTTAACTATGTCATTTTCTAGTTAAATTGCCGTTTTCTATGTTGATGTAAGTACACACTGATGTGCAAATATTAAAAAAAACTTGTCTTGGATAGGATAGTTTAGTATATATAAAATGTCATATTCTCTTATGTCATCTATTGTAAGTGTAAGTTTACAATTATTTAGACATTCAAGAATCAAAAGTGAATGTTTGGGAGTCCCATTGATTGAATAGCTAGTTAATATTGGTTAGAGTAATTAGCATATAATGTTTCTACCTTTAATTATTATTGTACAAAACATTCACACCTTTGAGCCCCATTATTTAAAAAAATCATTTCATCCTTCTTTTCCTCATTCTGTAAATGATTATTTTTTTAGAGGAAAAGATAGAGGAGAAAATGGGTTCAAATGGAGGAAGAAAGGGGAAAAATATTTTAAGACAAATGGATTACCCTTTACTTAATGGAGAAGTTTATTGGAAATGGATGAAAACGACGTTTTGTGTTATCAAATGTGTGATTAAGGGAGAAAATGTTAAAAAAATGAAAGGTGTGGATGTTTTGCACAATAATAATTAAAGGTAAAGACGTTATGTGATAATTATCATATTGGTTAAATATTGATTGTTGAAGGAAAAATTCAATATTGGATGGTAGATGAGGAAAATGAGTGAAAATTGGTTGAAGAGAACTGTAGAAGAACAATTGGAAAGTCCGGGGACAAAATTGAAAATTTCGTAAAGTAGAGAAGTACCAAGTTGGATGACAGTTGGTGACTTAGATCAAATTGGAAAGAATTTAAAGTTGAAGAACTCATGGAGAAGATAAGGGGGGACTCGAACTGAAACGAAGAATAAATTTAGGGACCAAAATAAACAATAATGAAAAAGGCATGCCTTGCAATCGCAGGGGCTTCCATACAATTACGAGTGAGAATAAACGAGTTCCAGCAGCTCCAAATGCATAACCATGCGATCGCAATAGCCACTACCAGATTTGACAGGGATTTCTTTCTTCTTTTTTTTCACCATTTTCGACTCAATTTCTACATTAAATACAACTCAAGCTTCCCTTTTAACCTAATTTTGGAGGCTAAAAATGAGTTATCGTTCATTATAAAGAGCACAAGAATCTTGACACAAGAATACACAATCCTATATGCAAATTGAAGATTACTGTTTGGATTTTGGGCGAAGAAGAAGAAGACACGAAGATTTGTTGAGATTCATTCAAGAAATTCAAGAGTCTAAATTATTTCCCTTTCTCTTTATTCAATTAAAATCCGGTTGATGTCTTGATATTCCATCATGTATTTTGTAACTTTATGACGCTAAGATAATTTTTTAGATTCTAGGATTATGATGAACCTTATATGGTGATGTTTTAATTTCAATTTCAAGACTTTGACTTGAATACTTGTTTAACCTGAATGATTGTCATCATTTTAATGCTTTCAATTATCTAATCGATTGTTGAATTGATTTGTAATCCTTGTTTTCTTTGAGAGAAAAAATAAGGATTGTATCACATGATAACAGTAATTGTAGAGTCCGATAGAGAATAAAAATATACTCGTATGCTTCGCACGATTTCATTAAATGTTCTAGTGACTGAATGCATTTTCACATGTTCTCAATCTTCGTAGAGATATCATTGGTTCAGATGTGAAGATATATTTAGTATTGCACGAGAGAGATTACTAAACAAAATAGTACATTAATCGTCGAGTTGAAGTTTTGCCAACGTCTTGAATTGTTGTTAAAATAGAAGAATATATGGAAATAAAAAGTACTAGTGCTTTTCAATAATCGATTTCATAAACTCTTCTTAGTAGTTAATAGCCTTACACTTAATTAGTTATACGTTTACTTAGTCATTATCAAAATCAATGAAATTGTGCTATTCAATTAAATTTAATATTAATTGGACAAATTAGATACTTAGTCCTTGTAGGAATGACTCATACTTTATTATTTGACTACGATATCATATATTTGTGATATTTTAGCGATCAAGTTTTGACATCGTTGTTGGGGACTGTACTATTTAGTTAGTTTCAATTAATATAGATTTAGTTTGAATTTTACTGCTTTACTTTAATTTTTAATTTTTATTATTTATCATAGTATTTGTTCTTTCTTTTTAGGCTCTTGTATGCGAAGTTCGAGACACAATGATCTAGATCCATTTGATCCAAAGATCGAACGTACATTCAGGTTATGACAGAGAACAAATAGAAGTACACCGAAATAGCAAGAAAAAATAATGATTGAAAATATAGGGAAACCTATTGCCATTGTAGTTGATGAAAAGACACGACTGATGGGAGAGTTTATGGCTCCACCTATTGTAAAAAATCAGTCTAGCATAACATATTCAGCATTCGAACATGAAACCCATCATTTGAGGATTTTCGTGATCAACATATTTCAAAATGCACTTCAATTTTTGGGCAGACGGAACTATAATCCAAACACTCATCTTTAGAGATTTTAGGATATGTGTGGTTTTATTGAGTATTCGAACATTTTGAGTGATGCAATCTGATTAAAGATATTTCCATATAAATTGAGGGGAGCTGTCAAGGAGTGATTGGATTCATTCCCACCTAATAGTATCACCATGTAAACAGTCTAAAGTAGAAATTCATGAATAATTTTTTCCATCGAAGAAGATTGCCGAATTAAGATGTGAGATCACTACAATTGCTTAACATAATCAGAATGTTATTACATGTCCTAGATAGATATAAGGGGATGCTTAGATATTATAAATAACACGAGTTGCAAAAATGGCTCTAAGTCTATTACTATATTGGACTCAGTCTATTGCGAAAATCTTTTCAATTTAAAATTACCGCAAATGCACGGTCCATTAACAAATAATAAAATAGATTTTGAGTCCAAGTATCGTACTCATAGATATTGTATTGGTTCAAATTCAAATAAGTTAAGCCTTAACCAAAACAACAGAGATTTGTGAATTTTTCTATAACTTGTGATTTAACCATGTAATTATGAATGCAAGACCCAATTAACTAATCTCAATGCAAAGATGTGATTAATGCAAATTGATGAATATAAAATGATGGAAGGCGCACTAGGATCACAAATCCCATTATATCAATCCCCATTAATATTAACCTTACAATTTGACAACACGATTCAATTATGAAAATTAATATTCCTAAATTGCTTAACAATGTCTCTAGAGTAAAATTAAACATATTCTCACATATGACTAGACTATATTTCTATTATGGATGCGAACATACAAGAATACACTAAATATTTAAGAATATTTAAAGATTACGTAAAGAATAACGGTATATTTCTATCATCCATCGGACTCTACGATGATTAACACTATGTCTAACTTATTTCTATCTTTCGAGGTAAAAACAAACCACAATATTCATACAATCACTGTGCACATAATCGTAAAGAAGATAATTCCATGAAAACCGTTTAATAATTGAAAACGTGTATGAATGTCAAAAGGAATAAAATTAAGAATTAAAGGTTCATGATACAATATTTATCGCAATCCTAGTACTAGATTCGTTTAGCCTAACATGTTATGAAGAAGAAAGCAAAAGATATAAAAGTTGTTCATCACCCAAAAATTCTTGAATTCAATTTTTAAATTCTTGGATTCGATCTCGATATGTTTTTTGTCTCTTTTTTGCAATCCATTCTCCAACGTAATTATGTGTTGATAGTTGATATTTATACCATCTTCTAAAGAGTCCCAAAAAATCTCTAAAAATTGTGCATATCCTGGCATAAACGGAAGTTCCCTTGTTGGATTAAAATTTTGAATATAAAAAGAACCTGACTACACGCTAAACCCAAGTAGTTGCCCACGCTAAACGTTGGCACTCGCTAAGACAATTTTTTTAGCTCCTGTTTTTACACTTCAAGGCCGGATGCATAGTCAATATAATTGGGCAATCGCCCAATAATGACTTCTTTCAATCATTACACTTAGTCCTTCATTTCTTTTTCTCCTCGATTTTGGTCTTCCACTTCAAATTTGCTTATTTTGATCCTTCAACTTTTATTCACGTGTATATTAGTTCCCAAACTTCCATCCAATGGTCAATTTGTCCTTCTTTCGTATTTAATTACTTTGAAAAGGGTTGAACGCTAAAACAAATGAAAATTAATCTTAAGTTAAATAAAATTCAATACTTTGATTACATAAAAGCTTAGTAATATGGCTCAGATAAGTTCACAAAATTCACTTATCAAACACCCTCAAACTGAAACCTTTATATGTCAATTTTCATGCACCCAAGTGTAAAAGCTCATGCCATGCTCGAGAAATTGTCATGATGTAGGGTATGTATTCAATAGATGAAGAAAATATAGCTTTCATTCCCTAAACCAACATAAAATAGATAATTTCTTGTTTATACCAAAAACTGATTAAGGACTTTCACCACTAGAAAACATGAAGAAAAGTGAAATTTTCCTGAGTAGTCTTTAGGCATATGAAAGGTCATATGTGGTCTTACTCATGTTCAAAGTTGAACTCAAACGAAGGTCGTTTGGGTTAGACGAAGGAGGGACGAAGTTGGTGACGTGAGTCGTGAAGTGAATGATGCCTAGCCATGTCATGCCAATTTGGGTATAGGTGTTCTATAACATATTTTCAATGAATTTCAACACAACAACCAATCTCCAATGTGTAGCAACAATGTCAATTGCTCGAATACCCTTAATTCAACATAAATTTTCACTTGAGCAATTGATCAAACAAGTTGAGCAATTGAGCAATATATGCTGTGCGTGAGGTTTCCAAGTACTTTTATGACTAAATTTAGATTATCAAGCCTTAATGTAGTGTCTAATTGCCTCCTAATATCTCATGTGATGTGCCAAAGTGAAGTAATGATTAATTCACATGTTCAAACCCATTTTTCAACATCGAGTGCCTATGATGAACTCAAAAATTACCTAAAATGAAGACCAATTTGTTTCCTTAGATCATTGCAAGACCAATTTTAGGTGTTCTAGGCATTCATCAAACAAAGAGTAGAGAACTGGGAAGTCATCGATAAAGACTTCTATGAATTTTTTCGAGAAAATGACAATCATGCAACTCTGAAATATAGTGAGAACATTGCATAGAACAAATGGAATCCTACGATAAGCAAAGGTGCCATAGGACAAGTAAAAATAGCATTCTCTTGATCCTCAGGCGCTATCAGATCTAATTATATCCAGAGTATCCATCAATAAAGCAATAATGAGAGTGACATGCTAACCTCTTTAGCATCTGATCAATAAATGGAAGGGAAAAGTGATCATTCCAAGTAGTAGTATTGAGTTTGCGATAATCAATGCAAGCTCTCCATCCTCGTAACATTTCTGGTGGAAACTAGTTCATTCTTCTCATTCTGTAACACTGTGATACCCCATTTTTCGGCACAACCTGAACAATGCAAATCCATACACTATTTGAGAGAATAGATGATTCATGCATTCAAAAGCTTCAACACTTCTCTCCGACTATCTCTTTCATATTCGGATTGAGTCTCATGTGATTGTCTATATTGGGTCGAAAATTACTCCAAGAGAATTTTATACATGCAAAGTGTATGGCTAATATATTTGATGTCGCAATAGACCACCCAATAGCTATCTTATTTCCTTTAAGTGCCTACAGCGATCTCTCCTCCTCAAGCTCACTGAATTAGTTTGAGATAATGACAATGTACAAGATTCACCCAAGTAGGCATAATGGAGATAAGGTGGTAATTGCTTGAGCTCTAACTTAGGAGCTTGTTGAATGGATGACGATGGCTTTGTAGGACCCGTGCCCAACTCCTCGAAACGCGATTTGCATCTATATGGATTAGTTTCTAGATGTCTTGCATATATCTCAGTCTCACCAGAACTAGTGCAAGTAGATTGAGAATGCACAATATAAGCCTCACATGGATCTGATGGGTGATGCACCTAAAATGTGTCATGAACCACCCAGTCAATCACATCGATGTGAAAGAAACTGTCTGACTTGGGTATTTCATATCCTTAAATACATTAAATGTGACATGTTCTTTACCAAGTCTCAGAATTAGCTAATCTTTTTGTACATCTAAAAGAGCTCTACAAGTGGCTAAGAATGGTCTACCCAAAATAAGTGGAACATCTTTATCTTTTTCCATGTCAAGAATAAAAAAATCGGCTAGAAAGATAATTATTTCCACTTTCACTAGGACATCTTCAATGATCTCTCTCAGGTGCTTGATAGACCAATCAACTAGCTATAGAGTCACTATAGTTGCTTTAGAATTAGAGGCTCATATGGTTTGATAGGAGCGGTTGTCTTAACCCGTGGTGTATCTGAACTTTCTTTAGTAGAAGTTTATTTTGTCTATTCAATTTGTTCCACATGCTCCTCATCATTAGAATGTACTTTTTCTTTATTTGCAACTGATCTTTTAACATGTATATTAGGTAACTAGATCCAACTCTTGGTAGTAATTGCTTTGACATATTCCTTTGGGTTAATCTCTGTATTGCTTGGCAATGCACCTGATGTTCTACCTCATATAGAATTTGCCATCATCATATTTGAGTCTCCAAGTTTTTAATTGCAACAATTTTTTATTATGAAGAATTGTCTTAGGCTTTCTCATGTATTGATTATTCGTCTCCATGTACTAATATGTTTTCTCTATAAATTTACCGAACATCTCTTACAAGAGAATTCACTTCTCCAACTACTGAAACTAAAAACCATATGGTCTATTAAGATTTTGATTACTTCAAGAAAACATTGGATGCTTCCACCAACCAAAGTTGTAGGTGTCAGAATGTGGATTAATTTGTTGGCCCTGACCCCCTTGTACATAGTCAACTTGTTATGTCTCTTGTGCAAGAATTGGACAATCTGCTATAATATGATTCATCCCGCATTCTTCACAACTTAGCCACTTGGACTGTACTGCATTGGCTGACTGTGATATGCTTTCAAACTTATGAACTAAGAGTCAATTTTTACAGACAATGTCGTATAAGTATCCGCCTCATACATTCTCGGTGCCTTCTTATGAATAACCCGCTCAGAGGCCCACGTGGCTGTGGTAGTAGCTACTCTCTCAAATAATTCCAAGGCTTCATCGATTGACTTTATGGATAAAGAGCCATTGGATAAAGAGTCCACCGTGCTCTTGTGAAATGGAAGTAGACCTACATAAACCTGTTGGACCTGGAGCTCTTTATTGATGCCGTGATGAGGACACATTTGAAGCATGTTCTTGAATCGGTTCTAAGCCTCATCAAAGGATTCGGTTTCTCATTGACGAAATATGGATATGTTATGCTTTAACTTTGCTATCTTTGCTGGAGGAAAATTTTTGTGCAGGATTTTGAACAAAGTCATTCCAAGTGGTGATGTTGGTAATAAGCTAGGAGTTTAACCATTCAAGCACTCTATCCCATAGAGTATGTGGAAATAATATCAATCTGATAGCATCATCTGAAATCCCTTGATATTTGAAGTGTTGACACATTTCCAGAAATCATGAGACGTGTCTGTATAGATTCTCATCGGCCTTTCCATAAAATTGATGTCCATTCTGAAACAACTGGATGCCATTGGTCTAAAATTGGAAGTTCGGCTGCCCAAAAGAAGGATAAACGATGCTAGATTAGCTCTGAATAATTTGTGGAGTCATAAAGTCCCCAACTAGCATATTCTCTTCATCAACCACTTCTCTTCATTCACTTGAATAACTGAATTATTATGTAAATTAGCCATCTTTGTGTGTTGCGCTTCTCTTTGCCTATGGTGAAAAGTACATTCAATTTTTGGATCAGCTATTATTAATTCACTGGCTCCGAAATCTCACGTAAAATGCTAGAAAAAGAGAAAATAGAAGCACTGAAATAAATTGATAGCAAAAAAAGAGCAAACAGTTAAAATTAAAGCCTAGGTAAATGTAATTAAACTCAAATACAACCCTTGACAACAGCGCAACAATCCAAATAGTAGAGACATCATCGAATCTACTTGTGATTGGTTAATAACCAAGAAGATAGTACACGAAGCATATGATTTCTTAAGGGGTTTGGCAAGCATTGGTGCATCGTAGAAAAAGAGTTACAGTACTTTACATGGTTGACACATTGACGATAATTTTTGATCTGCTTACATTATCGATAAAGAAAATTGAGAGTATCATTGTAAATCCATCTGTTAATGTAGTTCAAGTATCAGGAACAAAGTGTGATTATTGTGGAGAAAGTTCTACAAGTGTGGATTGTAATGTAGGAAGCCCATTTATCTAGACAACAAATATAGCAAATTATGTACAAAACTTCCAAAGACAATAGAATAATCAATACTCCAACACTTACAGTTCAGGTAGGAGGAATCATCCAATTTCACTTGGAGTAATGCAAATACATCTCAGAATCCACCACCTTAGAACAAACTACTGAGTCAAGAGAAGAGATCTCCACTAGAAGAGGTATTGATCATATCATCTAATACTATGTCTCCGATTATGCAGAGAATGGATCAATTCATCCAAAGTCAAAGAGCTTCTAAAAAGAACTTGAAGAATCGGATAAGTTAGTTGGCAAAGGTGATATAAAAAAGAAAGACATGAAATATTCCAAGCAATACCAAAATCAACCCAAATGAGCACATGAAAGAAAATACCACTTGCAGCGACGTTCAGCTACCTAAAATCGATGTGAAGAAATCGGTTGCTAACAATAATACGGTACCTTCCAAAAACGATGAGAATTTGGTAGCCTTTTAACACAATTTAGGTGATAAAAAAGATAAAGGATCAGACATGCCAAAGATTAAGGAAATCGCTCCTACTAAACGTATATCCTATACCATTTATCAAAAGACTATAAAATTACAAGTTAGATAGATGTTCGTAAAATTCCTAGAGATATTCAAGAAACTACAGGTTAACATTCAATTTGTAGATGCATTGGCACATATGCTAAGTAGAGCACAATTCATGAAAAAGATATTTACTAGTAAGAAGAGCTACAGGATCACAAAATGCTAATGTTGAATGGTTATTGCATTATGATTTTACAAAACAAATTACCTTAAAAACTCAAAAATTACAATTCTTTGCAAAATCCAAGGAGTTTTACAATTACTTGCACTATTTGTGAATTCACAATTAATAAAGCGTTGTGTGATTTACACACAAGTATTAACTTGATGCATTTATCTATTTATAGGAAATTAGGTTTAGAAGAGGCCAAAGAAACCAATATCTCTTTGCAGTTGGTTGATTCATCTATCATATACTTGAGTAGATTATTGAAGAAATTTTAGAGAAAGTTGACAAATTCTTCATATGGAAAATGACAGTGATGTTCCACCGATATTAGGTTAATCATTCATAGCCAGCTATCATACTTTGATTGTTGTTTGGAAAGAGCAGCTAATTATGAGGCTAAATGAGGAACATGTCACTTTCAATGTATTATGTGTAATCAAGTACTTGTCAGGATTAAATAGTTATTTTTCAGTTGGTATGGTGGATAGAGCCATGGTAGGGACTTTCATGTTTGAGTATCCTCAAGATCATTTGAAACTTGTTTATGGATTCACCCTTAGAACTTAGAACTTATCTAGATCTATCAGTTTGCACACTATATAGAGGCATTTTCATCTTACATTAGATGGTTTAACTTTGAACATCTTATAAAGGGACCTACAAAATCCTTGTTATCCATTCAGAAGCCTCCTACTCATGAACTCAAGCAATCACCATCGTATCTTAGCTATGGATATTTAGGAGTCTTCAACACTTCCAAGGATCATTGCAAATTTTATTATTAAAGTGAGGAGGAAAACTGTTCAAGGTGCTTAAAGATCACAAGACAACTATTGGATGATCTATTATGGATTCAGATGAATCAATACAACCTTTGCATCAACAAGATATTTGTAGCAAATGGATTCAAGTCATCAATGGAAAATTAGAGTAGATTGAAACCAATCATGAACTGTAATACCCTGAACTTTACATCAAATTTGACCAATATAATTCATGCATTTCATGTTATTTATAATGTCATTTGCATCAATTTTGTTAATTGCTTTATCTTATAATGATGCAGTCGATTATTGAGGTTTTAAGACCTTAGTATGGTGTTAGCCATTTACTCCTCGACCTAGGTGGTAAATTTTACATGAGCTATGGTAGAGAAAAAAAAAGATTAATCTGGATGTTGGAGATTGACTTTCTAAACAATGAGAATATTGAAATGGCAGAAATTAGTGTCGACGAAGTTGCAAGTTCTCCATTCGATTGATCAAAGTAGCCTTAAACCCTAGATAGGTGATTGACACATTCAGGACATGAGTCATGAATTACGATAATCACAATACGATAAGATAAGGTTTATATGATGTTATAAACATTGAGGTGCAAATCGTGGAAATCAGTCGAGAATTGAGTGTCAATAATGTAGGTAATGAATGAACGATTAAGGAATTGGCTTTATAAAATATTTTGGGATCTTAGGACAAGTAAAGTGGATTGTAAACACATTAAAATATACCAATGATACTTAATTTGTACCTGCAATGATAGGTACAAAACCAAGTTTTAACCCCAAGAGACCGCCTCATGCTTGGTACACCTCTTGCCTATTGATTTATCCTTATAATGATAAATTCCTTCACCCTTAAGCATATCCATGTCTATCACTCCTTTAAGACTTCAAATATGCTGCATATTATCCCTGAATTTCATATAAATCGTCCAAGTAACATGTGATGACTTGTCATTTTAATAATCTTAAGGCCTCCATCACGACTTCTTAAGCCTTAGAACTTCATATTGGAGAGATGTATATCTTATAAGTCACACACGGATGCAAATATGAGAAAGGAAAATTCCAATATGGCTGTATGAATCCACATCCTGCTTGGATACCTCATGCTTGGAGATACTTGTCCTTTGATCACCAATTTCTTCATCCTTAAGTGTCAATCACGACCCCAACCCTTAAGACTCTTTATGTAGCCCCTAAATAGGACACTTAACCCCAAAGTTTTCCTCAAGTTATCCCCAAGTGAAAGAGAAAGCAAAGAGCTAAAGGAAAATAGAAAGCTGGGAATTGGGAATTCTGGGCACATGAATCAGTACACTGTTTTAAGGTATGTCTTTATTGTTTTTTAGAGTGTTATAGCCACTTCAAACCTTTGGACTTGATTAAGATCGTGTTGGGGATGTTTTAATGATTTATGATGGCAAAAATAGGGGCAATTAATTGCAAGAACTTGAAAGAAAAAAACCTGGACAGAGATGTGGATTGCTAGACTTGAAATGGGTCAACCTTTGATTTTAAGCAATTCCTTAGGTATAACTTATATTTATC
>CAIGRP010104422.1:0-10189 GCA_903798385.1 Fraxinus cuspidata | reverse complement strand
AATATTGAAACGTCAAATTGTATGCTCTTCTTGAGCGATAAATTAATATTATTCTTGAATATTAATAAAACTTAGGATGTGTTTGAGCCACATTATTTTGGAAGAATATATTTTGAAATAGTAGATTGATGGAAAATGCGTGGTTGAAAAAGAAGGAAAAATTATTGATATGATGAAAAATATTATTTTATTGAAGAATGTGTGGTTGAAAATGAGTAGAATAATGAGTATGAAAATTTTAATGTGTACCAAATAGGGGCTTATTTTCCTTCTTTTTATTGTCTCTCACAAACCTTTTGAGGCAAGATGGATATCAATATCGAGTACTCATGACAAATAGTTTTTGCCAGATATATCAAGTGCAGCAAATTCAAATTTTGTAATATTTGCCATTTGAATAGCTACACAATAAAACAAAAGAAATACAATTAGTTTCGAAAAATATAATTAAACATCAAGTAGTCAAAATGAACATAACATAGATTGCATGTTTTCCTTTAGAGATAAACAATTATTTAAAATAATATGTTTTTTGAAACATGTGTTCTTTCGGAAGCACGTCGTATTTTACCATTGCTTTTTAAAAAGCAATATGTCAATATTCTTCTAAAATATTAAAAAATATAATTCATGCTCTTTATGAGAATATTAATTATAATGTTGTGCTACTTCAGGAGTAACAACAATTAAGAATGAATTCAATAATTGATATTTTATTGCTAAACATAAAAAAGAAAGAAACATTCAATTGTACATTTCAATAATAATATTAATCTATAAATACACATAAATTAACTTGAATTCATTAACATGAATTGAGTGGAATAGAGAAGTAAAAAAAAATAAAAATAAAGAATAATGATGCAAATTCATTAACGCAAACAAAGACAAACGTGAATTGATGAATTTGATGCATAAATAATTATTATTATTAAGGGACGCACGCAGGCAAATACATTCAAACCAATTCATTAGTTTAAACCAACTAACAATCATGTATGCCGCCGGCAAAATGATGATTTGATTATCCATGAATCAAAACCAAAATTAAAAGAAAAGGAGAATTTGATGGACAAACATGATATGTCCACAAAATTAAAGTAAATTTACGAAGTATGACTGCAACATGAATTGATTGTGGTGGGACCGAATTCTTTAGGCAAATTATGGTAGAATTATGATAGACAAATCTACGAATTAATTATTGTAGACACAGATTGTTGAAGAAGTACGTGTTATATGAAAAAAATTCACATGTTACCAAATTGATTTTGGTACACGTAATAAATGATTTTAAAAAATTAATACATTCTCTAAATTTTGAAAAAATTAAACTTTCGTGCTGATATCGTATTATGAAATAAAAATAATATAACAAGAAGAGAATAAAATATAAGAGTCAAAATTCAAATGTGTATTTTATTGAGAGTTGACATTTATTAAAACCCAAAAATTTATTTGTTTAATCTTGTCATTGGAGACTATTTACTCGGCAAAATAATAATAATAATAATAATAATAATAATAAAATTTAGCAATACGGATGAGCATTTACACAATTTTTTCGTCACACATTCAACCCCCCCTCCCCTCTCTCTCTCTCTCTCTCTCTCTCTCTCTCAACTAGATGGGATTATTAACAATTCGACAAATTTGATCAAATTTTCAAATTTAAATTATTACTCGATAAATATTATTAAGCCGGTAAATAACGTACATCTACACTTGCAATTCGAACTATGATACAAGTAATTTCATTTCACAGTATTGGTTTTCGTTTTCTCTATTAATGATCAACGACCAATGACCGCTCGTGCTCACTCGAAATTCTAGATCCACCACTTGGATGGTCTAAAGGAAAGTTGTTTTAACTTCCAAAATGAACACGGAAAACAGAAACATTTTGCTTCCTTATAAGTCTTTAAAGCTTACGGAAATAAATATAATTGAACTTTCTTCCATGCTCCAACTTTTGGTCAATCGCGTGTCCCCATTTTCTTATCATTTTTTGCAGAAGTGCCGAGAGGGGAATTGGCTAAATAGTCTAGCTAAACTTGTCAAACTCAACTTATAGTTTAACTTACGAAACTTAAGTTGTAAATGCCTCTTTAGTGGTGAAAGATTAAAATGCCCTTGTCAAGATTAAAAATTACTAAAATAAGATCAAGGTAAAAGACATGAATACAATTTCCCCTGTTTGATGGTCATTATTTGAGAAAAAAATATTTGAATAGTGAACTTTAGGAGAATTTGTAGTTAAAAAGTAGTAAAAAATTTTGGATTTACGTATTGTATATCTTATTGTGTGAATGTGTAATTGTTGGGATTTAACACCCACTAAATCTCAGACAATGATGTGAAACGATTGAATTATATTTTACAGACGTTGACCGTTGAGTGAATTAATAATCAACAACCTAATTTAAATTATCGATCCAAAAATAACATGAGCCGTTAAAAGTAGATTAAGTTATTAATGCTGCTTATAACCCAAATACTTGCGTCATGGAGGCACTTATAACTTTGGCCCATTTACCTTGAGAATTGGCCCATTGTTGTTACAACCTAATTCTATATAACCCTCCATTCCTCTTGCCTGCTGTGTGCGTGTGCTTTGCTGTAAAAGAAAATAGAGGCTGCTGCTTTGTTAGTCTTTATGTCTTGAGTCTAACCTTCTTCCACCATTGTTTTCTTCTTCTTTGTAGCTAGCAAGACACCACCATATTTTTGTCCTTTGTGGGTGAAAGAATACGATGCAATTGGAGTGATTGGTTGTGGGTGGATCTATTGGATTTGTTGTTGGTTGAGTCTGGAAGCATTAAACTGAGCCCGAAAATCATTGAATTGAAATCTTGGAGTAAGCTTCTATGAGACAGTGGTTGAAAATAAGTATATCGAAAAAACAATTTTCAAATAATGATTGTCAAAGGGCTCAATGGCAAGAAGATAATTGATTTCTCACCATAAATCCAATTCAAATTTTAAATAAACTTCATGGATATTTTCACCATCTCTAACACCGCATAGTTTCAATTCTATCTTTAATATTTTCTTACAACTCAATACAAACATCTCCTGAACAACTATTAGAAGCCAACATTTCAATATTTTGTATTGGTAAGAATATTTTCACTTCCATACATTTCGTTAGTTTGGATTTCATTTTTAATTTTTAAATCACATGTCTGCTTATTTTAGCGTATTTAGATAAATAAGCACTAATTATTGGACAAATTAGTGAATTTTTGCATAGATTAATTGAAACGAAAGTCTACAATATATACAATGTTAGGTGAAACAATCAATCAACTGACCTCCTTTTAATAGATCGTCAATTAACTGACGAATATTTTGTCTATTAAGAGGCAATCGGTTTAATTGACCGGTTGGGTCAGCAGCCTAATATTAAGTTTAATTTTGAACAGTGGTACTTAGCTAACTTTTTTTGAATTTCATTTCAAAATGCAAATATGAATTTTACAATCCTCGTTGTTTTGTTAATTTAGAGAGTTTGTAAGGAATGACCAATGTCGATGGACATGTAAATAGAGTTGGAATAATGCAAAAGGTTTGCAAAACTCGTATATGTATATCGTATACGAACATATACCGTGATGTACAAAACTTCCTTAGTGTTGATTCATCTGAATATGAGATGGAGTTTGGATTTCTTTTTCCTAAAAATACACAATTTTGAGTTCCACACTTGGATATTATTTTAGATATGAAATTGAAGTAGCTGATGGACCTCAATCAAAAGCACAATTATCCTCTTTGTGTTACTCTTGAAGGAATAATATTCTTGAGAATGAACATGAAACAGTGCAAGAAGTGGACACTAACACTATGATTTTTAAGACACGGTGGAGAACAGAGATAACTTGAGAGTTCTTGAGAATGAACATGAAACAGTGCAAGAAGTGGACACTAACATTATGATTTTTAAGACAGTGGAGAACGGAGATAACTTGAGAGAATGATGTTATTTCCGAAGACAAATGCTACAAACAGACCTCTCGAGATAGTTAAAGACAATGAGGAGGAAATTTCATTTACATGAATGATTGTAACTTAAATAAGTAAATTTTAAACATAGGATCAGTTAAGCATAGCTTGTGAAATAAAGTTCCTCATGAACAAGAAGATTGATGAGGAACATTCCTCATCAATTGTAAAGTTCAATAATGATTAAATACTCAAAGGCCCCTTGTAGTCGGTGATGATTCCTTATAGTCACTGAAGAACATTGTTTTACTGCTAGGGTCGATGAAGAACAAAAATTCCGAATTTAAACTTGCAATCAGTTTAAATTCAAATTCAGACAATAATGCACAAATTTAGACTCAAAATACTACCCTACAATATTTTATACTAAATATCAATAATTTCCAACCTAATGAACTAAAGGAAGAAAAAATAAACACAAATTTGAAAAAAGTTAAATTGGTAGGTGATGTATCCAAAATTTGTCAAACCCGATCACTTGTGCCTGAGGAGGTCATGTGGTCGATTCAATACTTTTTTAGACCGAGCATGGTCAGGAATGACCTTTGCCATAGACAATCTATACCTCCAGGCAATTCACATAGGCCATGCATCACCCCTCATTACTCAACTCAAAAGGACTCCACTTTCCAAGTGTCTTAACCTCATCCAATCACCTCAATCCTACACACCTACCCAATTCACAACTCTTCTACACAAAAGGACTCTATCTCTACAATCCTATTATAACCAAACTAAGATTTGTAAAGTCTCGAAAATTTTCATAGATTAGAATAATTATTCTATATGCTTTTTAATGTTTTGGAAAGTTAGGGACTAAAATGTATGTATATTAAATTTATTTTTATATGGGTCAAATATTTAGATATTGATGTAGTAATTGAGAAGTATATGAATATTGGATTCGTTGGAATGATCGTAATTAATCATGCATATTAAGCTCAAGAAAAAGTTAATTCGGATAAGCGAGATCCAAGTTATCGAGATCGAAAGATATCGTCTTAAACTGTTATTTAATTAAGTTAATTAATGAATTGGAATACAAGGGTGACAAATGTAGAGTAAGTTAGGGGACACGGTATTTTATAGATTTTTAGGCTCATTTCCCCTTTCAACTTTAAATACCATACAAAATAATCATTATCTACCGTAAAGAGAAAAGGAAAAAAGAAAACATAGATACGTATTACGGTGGCAGCAAGTAGAAATTAAAGATTTAAGAACGTGAAATTCTTACTTTTCTTCCAACCATCCTTTTTATCAACGAAGGTAGGTTAATGAGGTGCAATTGATGTTATCCTGTTTAATTTAATTTTTTCATGTTGATGAATTATTATACTTATGAAAGTTAAAGTTATGATATGATATGTATGATATGATCATTCGGTACCAAAGATATGATATGTATTGATGTCTTACATAGTTCTAAAGATATGATGACGGTATGAATTTTTTTACGCATGATCTAAATATTTTATTCGGGATTGTACCGTGATTTTCGTGTCATACTGAGTATTTCTATATACTCATCATTTTCCCCTACTCATCACAAGTTAGAACGAGTCGTTGGTTGGCGGGCGATGAGATGTTGTCGTGGTGTCAGGATTTATGGAACTAAATAAATAATCCGGTGTAACATGACTATGGATTTATTTCTTTTTTAGCATTTTTTTGTTTATTTATCACATAGATCTTTCTATTTGGATCTATTTCCTACATGTTTTTATTTATTATTGGTAGAACCAAAATTTTCACGTTGGGTTGTTTGACATGTCTATTTAAATAATTGAATGAAATGTTTAGTAATGATTTACACATCCGAAAAAATTGGGTCGTTACAGTTTGGTATCAGAGCTTTAAGTTTAATTTTTCTATAAACCTATATGTATTTTCATAAAATGAGTTTAAAAAAACAGTGTTTGCACATAGTTTATCAGGGGTCACTGTTCACGTGAACAGTGATATAAAAAAAGATTTAAAAAGGAAGTTCGTTTAAATGGTTAATATGAACAGTGACTTCACTGTTCAAGATTAATAGTGGAAAAAAAAGGCGAACATAATATGTACTATTCACAGTGAACAGTGTGTTCACGATCAAAAAAATCTTATATGATATATATTTGTTACTGTACACACATGATTAAAAACTTATATATGGTATATTTTTTTTAATTCTGAAATTGCAAAATAGTCCTTTACTTATGTGGAGGTATACCAAATATTTTGTATAATTTACATCTTTTAAAAAATTGCATACTTTTCAAATTTTAAGACACGCATATTATTCCTCTCTAAATTCATAAAGTGTATTACGATAGTATAAGTATAACATGTTAGACTTAGTACTAGTATGTGACAGGCGAATTAACACAAATTTTAGGATATGGCACCAGCTACCCACACAAATTTGATGCGTGATTTGTTGCAAGCGGTACAAGATTTGAGCAGATAGAATCAAGCACCTCTACCACAAAATGCACCATCACCACAAGACGCATCTTCGTTTGTACCTGAAGCTATTTCAGTGGTTGAGCAGTTTCGTAGGTACAAGCATCCTCATTTTGACGGTGGTTTTGACCCACTGGCTGTTGAGGAATGGACTAGAGGTCTGGAGCGCATCTTCGACACATTGCTTGTACAGATGCNATGCACCATCACCACAAGACGCATCTTCGTTTGTACCTGAAGCTATTTCAGTGGTTGAGCAGTTTCGTAGGTACAAGCATCCTCATTTTGACGGTGGTTTTGACCCACTGGCTGTTGAGGAATGGACTAGAGGTCTGGAGCGCATCTTCGACACATTGCTTGTACAGATGCACATAAGGTACTATATGCAGAGTTTATGTTTGTTGGAGCGACCAGTTACAGGTGGGATCTGTCTCATGTACTAAGACCGAAGAGCAGCAGCGTAACATGACTTGGGAGCAATTTAAGGATAAAGTGATGTCGAAATACTTTCCACGGGCCTTGAGTGACTTCAAGGAATCAGAGTTTCCACAGTTCAGACAAGGTAACTTATCGCTTACTGATTACGAGAGGCATTTTGAGCAGCTCTCAAATTATGCCCACACTTGGTAGATACAGAAGTTAAGAAGATCGGAAGGTTTGAAAATGGACTATGCCCAGAGATCAGCATGATTATTGTGTCTAATCATTTTACTTCATATCGTGAAATGTTGGAGAGGGCTAATGCTATTTCATATTAGACGACTATATTTGAGCAATATGCCCAGCATGAGACAGAGCAGGATCCGAATGTGGTCGCATGTATTTTATTTGAAGTACCTACTTATGTTTTTCGATTTTTCATTTTCCATCGCTAAGTCTAACATTATAGTTACGAAAACATGTATTTTATTATTATTTGATGTACCTGCTTACTTACTTTTTGATTCAAGGGCTCCAAATTCTTTTTTCTCTGCATTATTCGTCGCTAGGTCTAACTTTGTATGTGTGAAAATGAATAATGAATTAGAGGTTAGCATCCCTTCAGGAAGAACTCTTCGCACAAATCAGATGACTAAGGCGATAAGGTTAGAGATTGACGGAAAGGTACTGCTTGGCAGACTTATACCTTTTAGAGATGAAAGACTTTGACATTATTTTAGGAATGGACTAGTTGTGACTCAATCATACGAACATTCGATGTCACGAGAAAGAAGTGTTATTTCACAAACCGGGAGAGGAAGAGTTATGTTCTTTGGAGCAAGGTTCAAGTGTAGCGACTGAGAAATAAATCTCGTGTTTCGTTTTAAAATAAATTTTCTTGTATAAATCAAAAAATAATTTAGACTATATTATTTCGTTGCTACAACACTTCCTAAGAGTTCAAGTTAAAGTCTGGGGTAACGAGAGTAGAGTTGTGATTACTTGTCTTAAAAAAAAAATTTAGGTGTCGAATCTCTTTTAAAGGTTGTGATGACATTTTCTCATCCCTCCATCTAATTTTCCTTTTTCTCAATTAAGCATCTCATTTAAATTTTAATATCCATTAAGTGTCATAACCGTTTTAATCATTTAGAATCCACTATGCTGATCATTAAAAGGAAGAAAAAAAATGACATTTTAAATGCAAAAGAAATCTGCACGTATTATGTTGATCATTAAAAGGAAAGAAAAAAATGTCATTTTAAATGCAAAATTAATCTGGATGTTGCCTCATAATTCCACCATTTATACACAAAGTTAATATGCTATTTATATTTTTTTTTATTCCACTTTAGTTGCTGCAAAGGTTTGATATGCAAAGCAACAACATTCTACAACCCCAAAAGCCATGTTTTCTCTCCCCAACTATTACACTTATACATAAAATTATTTCTCCCTTTTTCCCATAGAATTAAGGCACCTTGAATTTGGAAATTTCCTGAAGGAAAAGCTAAGCGTACGCTGCATTTTATTTCAAATTGGACGCAAAAAAGGGTATTCAAACTCCAAGTATTTAAAGTAACTTTTGTTAGTGAAGTAAAACTTATTGGTTTTCGATTTGCATTAAACGTGTTATTGTGTTACTTATGATGGAAACACCATTTGGTGGTTCAAATAAGAGATGAAGAGATGATTTTTATTACTTAAAAGGGGTTATAAAAATCTAAGAGTAAGCGGACTACCTGATCACCGGTTCGCTTTGCAATTGACGGTAACACAAATAACCAAAGTTTACATTTTTAGAAAACATATTTTTTTATCATCTACTTAAGTGTTTCCAATTGAGTATTACTTTTGGTACTCATCCCTACAAAATTTACAGGTTAATTCAAGGCATGACAGTGGTTTGGCATAGTGGCAAGTGCACGGCGATTTGAAATGCTTTTTTACTTTCTAGTAAAATTTTCAATTATGTAAATATCTTACGAACATTTAGATGACATTTTTTAAAATTTTAATTTTCTATTTTATCTGGTTTTTATATACATTGCATATTTAACTTAGAAATGTTGGATTGATTATACAAGAAGTTTAATTACTGCTGAATTGAATTTTCAGATTTTGTTCTCTTACTTAAAAATGGTATCATTTGGTCTATGGTACATGTTTTAGAGTGAAATTTGTGAGTTTTGAAATATTTACGAGTCCTCTAATAGTAGTCTTTAGAACTATCTTAAAATATTAACTAGAGAAAACGTTATATTCATTTTAATAAACTGTGTTGGGTTAGTTTTGAAAATACTGTTCAACATAGTTGAAATTTTTTTTCGTACTTCAAACATCATTGTCGAGACCCCAAATTTTATATATTGTACGTATATGAGTGTTATAGGATGTACTAAAATTTCATAAATTTTAGTCGATGTTTACTAGGTCAAATATATTTTTCTCTCAACTGCTGCGCAACCAATAGTTGCTGAATTTTCTCGAGAAGTTTTCCAAAATCAAGTTACACCATAATTGTCTAAGTATATATGGACCAATATCTTCCATTATTCTTTTTATATATATATATATTTCAAAATCCAAAATTTTTATTAGTTTAGTTTACATTAAAGAGCCCCAACTAAAAACATTTTTCTTGTAATGCTTCAAATTTCAAGAATCTTGGGACGTTACATCAAGTCTCTACCTCGCATTGTATTGAATTTGTAAGAGGAGACTATGCTGAGAAATGAGTCATGCCAGGGATTCTTGGTTAACATCATCGATTCCACACATACAGAAACAACTGTTAATGATGTTAACGCTGTGCGAGACTTTGCAGACATATTCCCAGAAGAATTACCAGGCATTTCACAAGATAGACAAGTGGAATTTACAATTGATTCAGTTTCCGGTGCAACACCAGTTCCTAAGGCCCCGTATAGAATGACACCAAAAGAACTTCAAGAATTGAAGTTACAGTTGGAGAGTTGCTAGAAAAAAAACGTTTCATTCGACCGAGTCTATCTCATTGGGGTGCTCTAATACTTTTTGTGAATAAGAAAGATGGGAGTATGAGGATGTACATTGACTATCAAGAGTTGAACATCTAACTATAAAAAATAGATAGTCGCTTCCAAGAATAGAAGATTTATTCGACCAGTTAAGGGGTACAATGGTGTTTTCAAATATTGACTTGAGGTTGGGGTATTATCAGTTGAAGGTTAAGGCAAACGATATACCGAAAACAACTTTCAGAACTCATTACGGACATTATGAATTCACTGTCATGCCCTTTGGTTTGATCAATGCTCCAGCTATATTTATGGAT
>CAIGRP010104421.1:0-14653 GCA_903798385.1 Fraxinus cuspidata | reverse complement strand
TTCAAAAAAATAATATTTTCCATCATATCAAATAAATTTTCTTTCTTTTTTAGTCACATATTCACCATCACATCACCAAAAAAAAATGCATTCTTTCTATTTTAATGTACCTCACAGGGGCTAAATTTACCATTTTATCCTTCATTTAATTTGTCAAGTTGAGTCGAATTTTAAACTTTTTGGGTTGGTTAACGAATTAATGGAGGGATTCTGTTCAATGGACTCCTACTGTAGTCGAAGTGAAAGATTTGGAAATGTGGCCACAAAAAATGAAAATTTTGAATGTAATCTACAACAAATTAAATGGTTTGAAACATCCGCTCCAATTTTCCAGAAAAATAATATAACCCCTCTTTGGGCTTCATTTAAAAAAAATACATTTTTTTTCTAATTTTTCCAACCATATATTCTCCAATATTATTGTAAACTCTAAATTTTTCCTTATTTTTTTAAGACTCGTTCTCCCAAGAATTAATATTTTAAAATACATTTTTTCTAAAATAAATTTTTAATGGACCCAGAAAGGGGCATAACTTCTTGAATAAGCATATGTTTACATGTTCAAAAGAAAACTAAAAATTGCGTATACATGCGATGTAGCGGAGAAGTTGTAAACTATTTGTTGATTTTTGAAAAAAAATTGAATATTTGATTTGATCAATCATTGATTCATGCCCAAATACTAATTTGGATTGAAAATTGGAGAAAATCCCAACTATTAATATTTCATTCCAATTTAAAAAAAAAAAAAATAGAGGGAAGAGGGGGGAGAGAGAGAGAGAGAGAGACAAATTTTTTGGGGGACCAAAGGGTTTTCCATGACAGAGTCCCATAGAATGAAGACCCCAATTATTTGAAGATTCAAGAAAATAGGTGAAAACCAAATGTAAAAAGTAAATTTATAAACTTGTTATCAAGCGGAGAAAAAGTCAAAAATGAAAGAGGAAACTAAACCATTTGAAGGGCTGAGAAATTCAAATTCCAAGGCATGTGAATTTCAAGAAATCGAAAAAATACTAGAAAAATCTAATAGCTTGATTAGCATAACCCACAAGGGAAACAAAATAGTTTTGAAAAGCCCAGAAACAACTTATAAGCGATTTTTCAAACTAGAAATTAAAATTTGCATAAATGAAAATAAATACAAAAGAATTATTTCAACCAAAGCCCTAAAGATTTGGTGATCGCTGGGGCATCCACATAAAACGAATAATGCTCGATTGCACTATATATCCCTCAAAAAGTCAACGAAGGTTACAAAGTTTAATAAACACAAAATAAAGTATTAAAAACTTTATCTTTTCAAAAAGAAAATTGCAAATCTGCTCGGGGACCACAAGAGAAACCCTCAAACTATCACTCGACTATCATAGCATAAGAGACCTATCGATCTTATGGATTTCCACTCAAAATACAAGAATAAGAGGAAGTAACTATTTAATCTCAATCTCAATTAAGATTTTTTAGAGAAGATTATACAGTATATAAAATCTAGCCAAACGAGCAACTCTCTAGAACCGAAAGCGAGAAGTCGGAATGAATGCCAAGTGAAACGGGTTAATGCCTTGGAAACCTCCAAAATACCAACTAACATTCAGGATGATGCCAGAGTCACGATTTCATGCAAAGCTTCTACTAACAAAGTTGCTATTTTATAAACAACTTTAAGTCAAATTTTGGTGGCATGCTTCACACGTGCACAATATCTCAACAAGTTTGATCTTGGTTTTTGGTTTTGGGGAATGATGTGGGATCGAGATGGTGTGGGTGTGTGGGGAAGTTGGAGAACTTGGAACTGTTTTGCATTTTATTTTTATTTTATTTTATTATTTAAATTATTTTATTTAGGAAAATATAAATTTACCATTATATCCTTCACTTAATTTGTCGAGTTAGGGTTGGATGATGGATTAATGAACGGATTACGTTCATTGGACTTTGATTGTAGTCAAAGTAAAAGGATTGGATTGCGATCGCAAAAATAAAAGATTTCGGTGTAAACAACAAATTAAAATATTTGGGACACCAGCTTCTATTTTTCCGAAAGAAAAATGTAAAAATGAGCTTAAAAAATTATAGTTTCTTGAATAAGCATATGTTTAATATGAAAATATGTATTGAAAAGAAAATTAAAAATTGCATAGATATGTGATGTAGCGTGGAAGTTGTAAAATATTCCTTGATTTTTGCAAAAATACCGAATATTTGATTTGATTAGAAAAATCTTTGATTCGTGCCAAAATACTAATTTGAATTGAAAATTGGAGAAAATCTCAACTATTAATGTTTTATTTCAATTCATCAAAATAAAAAAAATACTTACATCGTTAAGGCTACAAAGTACAAACCTTATTTATAACAACTAAAAAAAATACATTTAAGGACTAACTCTAATTAAAGATTAATTCTGATTGACAACTAACATCTAGATAATAAAAATTAAAAATAGAAGTTCTAATCAAAATTGAATTTTGTATTTATTTAATAATAAAAATACTAAATAAAAATTAAAAAATCAATTTTCATCATTTCCCTCATATTGACAAAGATTTGTCCACGAATCTTGCAATGTATTTTTCATTCAATTCCTCGCAAATACAATATTTTATTTGATAAATTTACAAGGCACATAGCAGAAAACTCTTCGACTGAAGGTCAAATTATAGCAAACATCTCAAGATCTATGGAATCTCGTGTGGCACTTGAAACCAATTTTAATTGTTTTGGACTATGTAATTGTCATTGCACAAATTCAAACATTCTTCAATTTCTTCACTGAAGATCGAGGACCCATCATAACTATTGTTATCCAAATTCCAAAATTCTTCAACTTCTTCATAAAAAAATTGGAGCATGGGCATGGCCCTGGCCCAATCCTCTGCTCATTTAGTCTTTTAGATGTAATTTTTTTTTTGTGATGAATCCACTCCTAGATTAGATGACCGTTGTAACTGAAATCCAAAGATTTTACCACATTTGAATTATTGAAATGAGTAAAAAGGATTTCATCCCAAAACAAAACTTCAGCTATTATAGATATCACGAATACCAACTTGTCTCTATCAAGAATGAATCTCTCTGTGATACTAACTAATGTAGCGTGAAAGGAATAAATACGTTAATTGATTCACAAGGAATATCGAAAACACATTCGTTGATTTTTTGTAATAATATTGAATATTCGATTTGATCAACAAATCATTGATTTGTGCCTGAATACTATTTTGAATTGAAAATTGGAGAAAATATTAACAATTAATATTATATTTCAATTCAGAAAAAAAAAAATACTCCTTTGCCATAAAGTCTACAACCCTTATTTTTAACTAAAAAATATAATTACCAATTAATAACTAACATCTAGATAATAACAAAAAGTAAACGCCCTAATTGGAATTGAATTCCAAATTTATTTAATAAAAAAAATACTAAGTTAAAATAATTAAAAACTCAATTTTCATTGGTATTTCATTGTCTTTGTCACCATTGAACAGTTTTGGCATCTACAGCTTGTTAAGGAACTTTTTGTGTCAACCTTGTCTTCCAACGTTGTGGTGCGATAACCTGTGTGCCACCTACCTTGTTACAAATCCAATGATGTGCTCTCAAATGAATTATGTTGAATTCCATTTCATTCATGACAAGGTTCTCACTTGCCAATTGTCCATTCATGATTTTCTAATTTTCTAATGATTCCTAAGAATTTAGAAAAATAAAGCGACGAGATTGATTAATACAATATAATATCACGAATTGGACAAAGAATTGAAAATAAAAAAATTCAATATTTATTCAATAACAAATATTTCAACATGCCCTAACGAGTCTTATTTAAAACATTATAATGCCACACTAATAAGCCAATTCTATATAACATTGTAAAGTCAAATTAAATAACGAATTTTGAAATATATCCTTGCAATGACCGAAAAATATGATTTTTAGGACACTCGAAATATATACAATATCACACGCCCTCCATTAAAATCCACATCAAAGCTTATTAACTTGAGTTGTTGATGCCATTTCTTATAGATGAGCACATCTCTGAAATTCATTGTCTTGAGGGGCGAATTTGGGCTACGGTAGCCGGAGGAGATGCAAGTGTCATCTACGCAGATATTGTATACTTCTTATCTCTAGAGTTTTCATTCTCTTACTACATATTTGGTAACACATAATAGACTAAATTAGACAATATTAAATATAAAAATAAGTAAAGATTTTTTAGATTGATGCAACTGCAAAACCTGATAGCCGAAAGAGAGCCCTCATAGTAGGTGGTGGAATTGCCAACTTCAAGGATGTCGCTGCTACATTTAACGGAATTATTCATGCTTTAAAGTAGAAACTATGGAACCTTTACATGACCAAACAAGACATCAGTGCTCGTCTTTAAATATCATATCCATTTTTTTTTTTTTTTGTATCTTTTTCGTAAACTGTAAACTGAGAACTCATGTTCGATTACTCTTATAACATGAGTCGAAACATATTTGTACGTCTGAAGAAGTGGGCCAAATTACCGAAAGGGGCTTGACAAAATGAGGACTCGTGGTGAAGAAATCGACATTCCCATCGAGGTATGAACTTATATATATCATAAGTGATCGAAACCTTAATATACTAGTTCGAAATATACGAGGAAAATGAACATTGTTACCTATTTCTGTTCTGTTTTTAGGTACATGGACCATGACAGGCGTATGGAAAAAGGCAATTGAGTGCATCACTGTAGCTGCGTAAACATGAACACTTTTAACACATGCCGGAGTTTGCTGGGCTAACAATTGGGCCAAACAGTAATATCATAAGTGAAAATGGGGGCCCACCGGCCCAAGTGAGATTCCTTGTGTCAAGTTGGTGGACCCCAGTAAAATCATTTTAATTCTTATCTAAATATAAATATTTCCTTTTTCACTATCGATATAATTAAAACATTTGTGCTACATAAATAGACTCAAAGACCTGTTCAAAAATTTGAGAAACACGTGTCGACACAAGATTTGACAATTTGAAAAAAAAATAAAAACACAACATTCAATTATTATATGTCACATCATCATATATGTCCTTGATCCTCTCCATGGAGTATTATTGTAATTAAAATAACAATGTTGTTATATTTAAATTGTTTAACAATATTCTTCGAGTTGATTTTACCTTTGAAGACTATAAACAATGATTTCTTTTCAACCCTAGCACCATGATTTGGTGTTTCGTTAGATGCCAACCTTACTTGAATTAAGGTATTCTATTGACCCTGATAGTAAAAATTGTACATATGTCATATCGAAAATGAATTTAACACATCATGAGATTATGTCTTGAATATGTGTTTTACACAAATACATGTCCTTAATCTCTCAAGGCTGTAAACAAAGATTTCTTTGAACCCGAGCCTAGCCCATGATTTGGTTCTTCGTTTAGACTACGACCATACTTGAATGAAGGTATTCTATGGACCCTGGTAATAAACATTGTGCATATGTTATACATTGATGAAAAATTGAAAAATGAATTTAACATGTACACGAGATAGCGTGTGAATATGACATTTAATTGAATACATGTTGTTAATATCTAATAATTTAAACTTTTCACGTGAGATAATTTACAAAATTGCTCCACGCTTAATTTATGATGAGGATAACAAAGATTTTTTTTCAACTTGAGCACGACCAATTATTTCGGATTGCGGCAAACTTGAATCCGAATACTTTATTTGGTCTTGATAATTAACTTTGTCCACACATCAAATCTTTAATAAAAAATAAGTTCAATCTTTATTTGATGGCGTGCGAACAAAATTTAAACTGTTAAACGAGGTGATTAACGAAATTTAACTGCTCTTCCTCCACAGTCCACCCAAAAAAGTCCATTTGCGCATATAGTGGAGCTTTTTTTAGTATAAAAAGTTGAGGGCCTCAAATGTTTTTTTTTATCTATTTTACATTTTCCAGTGCCAAGAAAATACCTTTTGAATATGAAATTATTCTCGGGGATAGCAATTGGAATTTCTGTTTTAATGGAATTAAAAATTAATATAAAAAGATTAATAAATGTTTAAATAAAGAATAAAACCAGTTATGAGTAAGTGTGTGCTAGAGAATATTCAGCTTTTCCAATGCGACAAAAATACCCTTGGGTTTGTGTGTTCACAATTGAGCACATTAAGGCATTAAAATATAAAATAATTATGGACTTGTTTCTTCATAGTTGTTCTTAGATTGGGTGATTTGTCCTAAATGTCCTCCAACTATAAAATTCATAATTTTCATTTTGTAACTTGCTACATTTTATTTTTTATATTCTCAAGTCTCGAGTTTTACAGTTATTACGTATTTTAGAAATGGGCCTAAACATCAGCATGAAAAGGGTCAAAGTCAAATTGTCGAAGTAGTGGGCAAAAATTAAATAAAATATTTGTTCTTTATGTAAAATATAATTTGTAAATTGTAAAATCGATTTTTCGAAAAACTATCTGGTTGTTAAGTTCTTTCCATAAAAAATTATCATTACATTGTTTAAATTGAATCAGATTAATTGTAAAATATTTTCCTATATTAGAAGCAACTATAATAGCATCGATTCCCATGAAATACATAAATAGAGCTCTACTTACAAACACTTTGGTGGTTCGTTCGAACTTTTATATCTTTTTAGTCGGATGGAGTACAAATACTTGAATAAAATTTTATTCCATATATTGTATAAGGGTATGAGGGCATTTTAGAGACTTGCTCTCTATGACAAATACACACAAGACACACGGTCACGGTGTCCAAGAAAAGAATATGGTAAAAATATAACCTAGCCAGCACACATGCGCATTTTAGAGTTGTTTCATGGGAATTCTAAATATTCTTTCTTGTTTACCCCTCTACTGTCTACTATTTACCTAATCACCCACCAACTTGTCTTAACAATACATTATTGCATAATAAGTTAATAAACATGAATAACGTCTTTTTGGCTATTTTGACTTATCGTCGTATTATTTATAAAATGCAATAATCGCCTTAAAACATGTTTGGAAAGTATTTATTAAGAGTTTAAATAATAAATAAATAAAATTGAGTAATAAATAATTGGACAGTATTTGTAAATATGTTGGAAAGTGTGAATAAAAAGCTGACTTATGTTTTTATAAACATAAGCCAACCATAGGCCATCTCTATATCCTCTGTATATATGTATTCAATCTTTACTTTTTATAGCATTTCTCTAATATTACAATCTTAATGTCTATGGTGCATATTATTAATCAAAATAATTGTTAAATGACGAGAAAAGACAAATCATGGATCCTCTCTACCTTAAGAAAGAAAATAGAAAATAAAACAAGAAAATAAGAGAAATAAAATAAAACTCCATCTTCATTATATCCTTCAACCCACTAACCTTCTGTTTTCAATCTTCATTTTCTTAATTGCGGTGTGGAAAACTTATCATTTTTTAGCATGTATGGTTCCATTAACATGATATTATACAAAATTATTGTTAAATTTGCATTAGAAAATAAAGACTTACCCTCTACTTTGATAGAAGAAAAAACAAAACAAAAAACAAGACAAAAAATCACATTCATCATCAATCTAGTTCCATCTCTAGCACCCCTATCGAGTCACTTTCATGCCGTGAAATTTTGGTGAGTTGGTATCATTGTCACAACCATGTGTTCGATGCTAATATTTAGTTGTCAAGCCAGTAAATAACATCTACTTAACAAAGTGGATAGAATTGTGAAACATTCAAATTAAAGTTTAGTAACTCAATCATAACAAAGTAAAGTTGAAGGACCTAATTGAGATTTTGATAAAGAATAAAAGATTATTAAGTAACAAATTAAAGCGCATTATAGCATGGTGGGCCCTACCTGCCTAAACATAAGATAACAAAATCATTTTAAAACTGCAAGAAAAAATTCAAAAAGTTGAAAGGCCAACAGAGACTAGGACAAGCCAAGCATGTGACCTGCCAATAACATATCTGCAAAATTTTTCTTTGCTTTTTGCTTTTAAGACAATCTCATTGTTCTATCTAATCAATCCCACGCATCCCTTCAGTCCAAATCACTGAATAAATAGCTTTTAATTTCCATTTTGTTGACCTAAAATCAAAAGATTTGCACATTTAAGACTGTCTTTCTGTTCGAATTATTTTATTCATTTCACAGTGTCCACATATGCATCTGTGAAGGTCTGGCCTTATGTTTTGGACTTTTGTAGTTTGTATTTTTCTGGTAAATAGAACAGTACAGTAGTGACATGCTTGAATTACAACTGGATAAAGATTTTGAAGCTAATCTTGAACGAATATGGTGTGAAGAAGCTAAAAATCATTTGCATACAGGCAAGTAGAATATTGTGGGGATCAGTTACAATCCCAGATCTCAAGACTAAGAGAATTTCAAGCTCTGTTTTCCGTTCTTTCTCTAGAAATTTACCTTCATTTTCTTGGATTTTTTTTCCTGTCCATTTAGTGCAAGTCACTGAGTAATTGTGCAAGACTGCAACTTTATCGTCTGGGCTCTGTTTTTATCTCAAATTTGTGTAGTCTTCGAGCTCAAAACTGAAATTTTGAGCTTCTTTTGGAGAAAATTAAGATTTCTTTATAGGGTAATCAGAAAATGTGGAGGCAATTAATTAATGTGAGAATGGCTTATTCTATGGAGGAAGCCAAGATTTTGCAAAGTTAAATTGGAGTGAATATTATCTGAGTATGGAAAGTAACAAATCTCTGCTGTGGATGGGATTGCTGGTTTTGTCATTGATAGGTGGTTCTTATTCAACACTATCTCCTTCTGGTATCAACTATGAAGGTAAAGTTCTTTCTTTGTGTTTCTCTTTTGATTTGATTTATTTACTTCTAAATTTGATTGTAGTAAAATTGGTCGAGAATCCATTGTCCCTCCTTTTGTTTTTGGAGTTAGAAATACTGTGGGCCTGTGGCCTCAATACCTCTATATTTTTTAATTTTTTGTATGATATGTATCTCTAATTTTGAAGATTGAATTCTTTTTCTTTTACTTTATACAGTTGTAGCTTTGATGGCTATAAAGAGTGATTTACATGATCCACACGAAGTTTTGGAAAATTGGGATGCTAATTCTGTAGATCCTTGTAGTTGGAGGATGGTTACTTGTTCCCCAGATGGTTATGTTTCTGCTTTGTAAGTTGTCTTACCATTCTATTTATTTTTAGAGAATTGATTGTTGTAACTCTTTATTCTTGAACAATATGTGCTCATTATATACAATTTCTTGTTGGTCTTCATCGTTGTTAGAGGATTACCTAGTCTGAGTTTGTCCGGAACCTTATCGCCTGGAGTTGGGAACCTCACTAACTTGCAGTCCGTGTAAGTTTTCTAATGTCGTTGTTGTCCAGCTTTAATTATATGCTGTGTTTATGCTCCTTTATTGTATCGTCGTTGGACTATGTGGAGCTTTACATACTTTCACCTATCTCCTTGACCGCGATAAGCTCTTAGGGTGTTGCAGGATAGCAGTAGGCCCCTCTAGCTTTGGGGTTGGGGGGGGGGGTGGGTTTCGTATTTCTCTGTGAGATAAGACAAAGAGGTGTGAAGAAAATCTTGCAATGAAGTAGCTTCACATTGAGGGTGAACTATTATAAGAATATGTGTTTTTTCTGCCATTCATTTAGCTCATTATTGCTCCCACGGGATTGGGATTAGGGCTTATACCTAATAGTTGTATGTGAATCTTCCCCTCGAGTAAAATATTGAGCTTGAAGATAAATAACGCCTAGTCTTAAATGTGTCGTCCTTTGATGGCTAATGCAGAAGCTGTGATGTTATGATTAAGGTTTTCACATGCCTCTGTAGGTTGCTGCAAAACAATGACATTTGGGGTCCTATTCCTGCTGCTATTGGGAAGTTGCAGAAACTTCAGACACTTGATCTCTCCAACAATAATTTTAATGGTGGACTTCCGAGTTCTCTCGGGGACCTGAAGAATTTGAATTACCTGTGAGTTTTACGGATTTTTCCAATCTTGACTATCTAAAGATTTTGCAATTGGATATTTCCATTGACTTTGGATTGGCTCATGTAATTGTTCTTCGTGCAAGACAGGCGCCTCAACAACAACAGCTTTACCGGATCAATTCCCGACTCTCTAGCCAAACTTGAAAGCCTCTCTCTGGTGTATGCTTTCATGCGTTTCTTGGCTCTACCAGTTACTCAAACTGATGTTGAATTATCTAGCGAAAAAAATAAGTTTGTCTCTTTAATGTTTGTGTTAATTACTGACAATCATTACTTGATTGCAGGGATCTATCTTTCAATAACGTGAGTGGTCCCTTGCCCAAAGTTTCTGCTAGAACATTCAAGTAAGTTACTCTATCTATACCAATTTGTATGCTAGTCACGTGGAATAAGTTACATACTAATTTAAAGTAATCACATCGCTTTACACGACTTTCAGAATAGTTGGCAATCCATTGATTTGCGGGCATAGTTCTGAAAACAATTGTTCGGCCGTCTATCCAGAACCGTTGTCCTTCCCTCCAGATACATTGAAAGGTATGTATTTAATACTCTGATGTTGGTGAGTTCAGACACACGAAGAAATAGAAAGAAAAAGAAAAAGTCCTTCCACATTGCTATTTTATGTATTAAGAGTAGCGTGTTTTATATTTATATTTGATTTCTAGGTCAATCAGAATCTGGAGTCAGAAGTCATCATGTTGCCGTCGCTTTTGGATCAAGCTTCGGTGCAGCTTTAATAGTCATAGTTGTTATTGGGTTGCTTGTTTGGTGGCGATATAGACGCAATCAGCAGATTTTCTTTGATGTTAATGGTACTTCATTACGTTTCCATGTACTATTTGGATGGGCTTTTTATGATATATATTCATATTTTTCTCCACTCCATATAGCTGTATGCTTTACGATACAATACTATAGCGAACTTTAAGAATCCTAGTATAGAATTGGTTAGAAAAACTAATTTACGATAAAATAAGAAGGTTCTACATATGAATATTACAGGGATCTTTTAAATAAAATAGCTATTAGCTTTGATTAGTGCATGTTTGTCAAAGCTTATAAATGCTTATAAGTTGTGGGTCCCAAGGAATGTGTGTTAAAAGGAAGATAAAAGTTGTAAGTCCTACAGAATTTGTGGATAAAAATAGAGTTAGACCAATTTATAAACAAGTGTATACTTTGATAAATATGCATGCCTTTCCTAAAATCAACAGCAGAATAATCATCATCATAATTTATTTTTGCTCTTCGTATATTATATATCTTTATATGTGAGCCTAGCTCTTTGCTCTTCCCTTGGTTCGTTAGACATAGTGTTATCCGTCACTTTTTCCTTCTTTATTCGGCCTTTTAACCAATGACATGTTGATTGGCAGATCAATATGATTTAGAGGTATGCTTAGGTCATTTAAGAAGGTATACTTTTAAGGAACTCCGAGCTGCAACCGACCATTTCAATTCAAAGAATATTTTGGGAAAGGGAGGGTTCGGGATTGTGTACAAGGGCAGCTTAAGTGATGGGACTGTGGTTGCTGTCAAAAGATTGAAAGACTATAATGCTGTTGGTGGTGAAATTCAGTTTCAGACAGAGGTAGAGACAATTAGTCTGGCCGTCCATCGGAACCTCCTCCGCCTTTGGGGTTTTTGCTCAACCGAAAACGAGCGCCTTCTAGTCTACCCGTATATGCCAAATGGGAGTGTGGCCTCTAGATTGAAAGGTTTGGCACTTTTTATATGTGCTTTTGTTTTTTTTTTAATCAAGTCTCAAACCATGCAATGCATGTTTGGCAGTCTGGACAGTAGTGGACACGATTGGTTAATACGCAAACCAAGAAACTTCTTTTTCTTCCTTAATAGTGTCCAATACTACCAAGTAGGTAACTTCGCAAAACTGGGTATCTGTACCAGGTCTGATGGATGTTGTATATTGTATTTCTTTCCAGATCATGTACATGGACGGCCAGTATTAGACTGGTCGAGGCGAAGAAGAATAGCTTTAGGAACTGCAAGGGGGCTGGTGTATTTGCATGAACAATGTGACCCCAAAATTATCCATCGTGATGTCAAAGCAGCCAACATTTTGTTGGACGAAGACTTTGAGGCAGTAGTTGGGGATTTTGGATTGGCAAAGCTCTTGGATCACCGGGATTCTCATGTTACAACAGCTGTTCGTGGAACTGTTGGCCACATTGCCCCTGAGTATCTCTCAACAGGTCAATCATCAGAGAAAACCGATGTGTTTGGGTTTGGAATCTTACTCCTCGAGCTCATTACGGGACAGAAGGCTGTGGATTTTGGCCGGGGTACCAACCAGAAAGGGGTAATGCTTGATCGGGTAAGTTTCGTATACAAAGAACTTTGGTAAACTTCACACAGTATTGCAATTTCTCAAAATTCATATACATATCTGTTTTCTTGGCACAACGCATATGCACATTACCGTTGTACCTGCTCTTCCATTGTCCAACAACAATCCACTTTTTTTTTCCTAAACATATCGTCATTTAGTGGATTGAGAACTTCAACACGCTGCATGTATATTGTGTAAGCCTAATTAAATATTTTTACTTATCCTAGTTTCTCAATTATATAAAGGATATTAGGTGGCACCATTTCTAATATCGAGTGGGATACACAGGCTGAGAGAGGTGTTAGTAGATCTCTATTGTAAACTTCTTCTCTCGAGTTTTTAGTAAAATCTGCAGCTGCGAGTGGATGTAGCTATTACATTAAGATTAACAATATACATATATATATATATCTATGTGATCCTTTGCGATTTCTTGTTTTTGTTTGCTTATTATTGCTCTCAGAATTAATGATTTAAGGTTTAATCCATGACATATACAATTTTCCCAGGTGAAGAAGCTCCATAAAGATGGGAAGCTGAATCTTATGGTGGACAAAGATTTAAAGAACAATTTCGACAAAGTTGAACTAGAAGAAATTGTTCAAGTTGCACTCCTTTGTACACAATTCAATCCTTCGCACCGTCCTAAAATGTCGGAAGTTTTACGGATGTTCGAAGGCGATGGCCTAGTCGAGAAATGGGATTCGTCCCAGACAGTCGACACTCCAAGGTATCCTGCTTACGAAAATCCTCAGAAATATTCCGACTTCATTGAAGAATCATCTCTTGTGGTTGAGGCAATGGAACTCTCTGGCCCAAGATAACAGTCAGTTTTGTTTTTTTCTTCTGTATACATGTTCTTTTTTCAATGCCATTACTTTTCTAAGCTTAAAATGAGAAATATAGACTGTAACTATCAACTGCATGTATTCATCCTGTAAAAAGAAATGAAAGCCATGTACAGTCAGTTCGTTTTTACCTCCAGTGTGCTAGATTTTCGCAGTGGTGTCAAACAGGTCGAGCTAATGGCCAGGTACAGCCCTTTTTGTGGCAGGACGAGCCGATATGTAACCTCTTTTTTTTTTTTTAATCAAAATACTATCTATAAATTTTGTGATTCCCATAATAAGATTATTGATCATAACACAGGCCAACATCGGGCACAAAACAGAGCTCGACTTGTACGATTATTGTTCACCCAAGTTGATATTTTGGTCAGCAAAATTATCGCTCTGATGCAGATGATACTTGTTTAGTTTGTCATTAGTACATCACACAACTTTTTTTAGTGAATAACATGAATTACGCCTCGATGAAAACTCTTGTTTTATCTTTCGTTCTCTTCGCTAACCCACTTTACACCACGGGTTTGTCAAAAAAACGCGTTTGTTTCTAGAGTAAAAAACTTCGCGTTCACGTCGTTAATGATCTCCCTCAAGGTTCCCCACCATTGATGATACGCTGTTTCAAAGGACGACGATGTTGGATACAATACACTCAACTTGAATGATGATTTCTAGTGGAGTTTTTTGTAAATTATTCATTTTGTTTTCGCGTAATCTTTCGTGGGGCCATAATTTTTGAAACCATATGTCACAAGATAGGTGCTGAATGACAAAGGAAGAACTGAAGCAAAATACGAATAGACAAACTTCAGTCCCCAATTCTTCCACTGAATTTGGATCACGTGCTGTAGTCAGAATTTGTTGAAGCGGTGGTAGTAATTGTGTCCCTGTTTAGCGTATATTTTTAGTAGATTTTGATAAAAGTTGATAAAATATGAAATAATTTTTTTATCATTATGATGATGGAACATCAATGATGCGACGTCTAAGTAAAATAATGAGATTGAACAATTCAATTTTTATAAGAGAAGGGGGAGGAGAGAGGGAGAAAAATGTGATAATGAGTTACCACATCACCGATATTGTCCACCGGACCATTTTAAGTGCAGTTTGTTGGGATGATCATTCTAGTTATAGAAAAATCAACAAAATTTCTTTGTTCGTCCCATTTACCATTATAGCACACGAATACACGAACATCTTCCATTCCTAAAAAAATTGTCACAAAAGTAGACGACAATTTATGTCACACAAGAAGATTTTTACATGTCAATATCGTATTCAGTTGGATCAAACTAACTCAGATAGCATGTTACAACTCATATAGATTAGGTTTTACAATTCTGATTCATGAATGGTACTAAAAAAATCTAATTCCCCTATTTACAAAAACATATTTTGTCACGGGAATCATGAAAATTACAATTTGTTAATCCATCATACACAT
>CAIGRP010104419.1:0-22098 GCA_903798385.1 Fraxinus cuspidata | reverse complement strand
TTCCCACCATTTTGGTGGGAAAACTGATTTCCACCATTTTTTTTTTTTTTTTTGGGTAAAGGTACCAAATTTTATTTCCAATTGTAAAAAATAAATAAATAATTAATTAATTAATTACAATTCTCAAATTCTCTAAAATTCATTTTCTTTCCACCCAAATTCCACATTTACAATCAAACGGACCCTTAGTTATTTTAGTTATTTTGGCTGAGCTTAAAAACAAGTACACTTTTAGGAACATTCAGATATAAAGGAGAGTCGAAAAATGTGGTGTTGATTGGCACTTCAGGGCACGGTTTTATTGTAGATGCACAAGAATTGAACTGGCTCTATAGCCTACAGTGTACAGTTGTGTTCAATGGAAGATGTTACAGAATCACTTGTTATACTAACTACTTGGACGAGTACTTGAACAACACTACCAAGCTATTCCTGGGAATCCTTATATAAGGTGCTAAGGTCCTTTTCTGGGCAAATAACTACAACCAGAAGGTAATTTTCACCGAGCACAATTTCTTGCAACAGTGGATATATAAACGAGTATGCAAATAAGGCCCGTCTGACAACCATTAAACAACTCTTTTTTCCTCAAAACTTATTTTCATCCACACGTTCTCACAGTTAAATATTATGCACATAAACCCAATACTTTTTCTTACTTTTTAACCACATTCCAAAACTCATTTTTCTCAAAAATTTCATTATAATGGATGTCAAACAGGCTAAAATGTGCTTGTTATCATTCTCACTTTGGAAGACAGGAAAAAGCAGCAATAAATGGTTCACCGAGGTTTTAAAGGTTTTTTTGAAGCAGGAATAGCACGAGGACTCCTAGAAAAATATAGCTTTGCAGGAAAAGAGAGAAGAAAGCAATCCAAATGCTAACATGTCGACTAAAGCTGACACTCCAGGTGAATTTCCATTCACATTGAGTCTATTATTTAGAGGGGCAAGTAAATAATCTTGGCACCAAAAAATTTCAATATGGCGAACAACGAAAAGGAAACAATCAATTTGAACATCAAGCTATAATTGAAACTCACCAGAACAAACTCTGCAACAAACTCCGACTCTATGAGGGGAAAAATCAAGCATTGTACCATAGCAAATCCCAAATGGAGTTTTAAGATATTATGAAGGCAGGGAAACCAAAAACCAAATATGAGAATTTTCGACAAACTGAACATTCATTTGACAAAATCTAACAAACATACATAATTTAAGCACGGAGACCTCAGAATACAAGTCCAATTATCCTTGACTAACTAGTATCCAAAAACTATATTGGCATATGACTCACACTTCAGCTCTTAGAAGATAGCTTCTCCTTGGCCTTCTGAATCTTCAAAACCTTCTTCACAATCTTTTGCTCTTCCACCAAGAAAGCTCTGATAATCCTACAAATTTCAATGAGAAAGAAAGTCATAAACTAAAGATAGAGACAAAGAATGAGGAAACCGTAGTAAATGTAAGATACTTGGAGGAAAAAACTACCTCTCTCTTACAGCACTTCCAGACAACACTCCACCATAAGCACGGTTCACAGTCCTCCGATTTCTTGATAATCTAGACCTCTTGTACTCGGCAGGTCTCAAGTGAGGGATCTGCAAAAATATTGCAACTCATTCATCAAATTTTACCAACAAGAGGATTTAAGTTCTTAGCCAGAATCATGCAGAAAAGGTCCAAGTGTGCTATCATCATCACAATAACTATAAGCCATATCAGGCTCTTTTACAGTTGCTTCAAGCCTTTCATAGGTCAATAACAAAACGTTCTTACCACGTCTATTATATATATTTAAGCTGTCTTCAACCCCATAAAACAGAAGCATTTCAACTCAACCTCACAACCGTAAGTTGCAAAATGCACAAACTTGGCCAAACTAAGTGTCTTGAAACTAACAGCATTGACATAATAAATTATTCAACAAAAAAAGCTAGTTACATTAAAACGATAGAAGATAGGGAGTATACAAGATTTATTCTTTACTATCTACTTTATATAAACTAATAACTTCTACAGAAGCCAGCCCACCCCCACCCTCAAATAGACAACAGGTTTTAGATTCATTCACTACTAATACAATGTGATACAAATCTCAACAACTCTGCAATTGATCAAACAGACATTAGATTTTGCATTTCAAATTTTAAGTATGGACAACGCAACGCAAACCAAACGTGCAGACAGTGTTTTAAAAAGCGTAAAGCGTGGCTAGACATGAAGACGAAGCTCCAAGCTTACAAACTTAAGCAAGCCTAGGCAAGGCTTAGGCATTAAAAAACATATTCTTATTTTAAATTTTTTTAATCATTATAAAAATTACTTAATAATTAAAATAATACATATCTAACATTTGAAAATTATAAAATAAAATATTTACTTTATAATTCCTACCATTAATCAATTATACAATTTTCAAGTTTTCAAAATACAAAAATTAGAATATTTTTCATAATTTCAATTTTCAACTAGACAAGTTCTATTTAATAGATTTATATGAACTTCATACATGCTTTTGGAGTTTGGAGTTTGCAACAGAGTAACAAGTCTGAATATCATAAGTACACGATGTAGATAGTGTCATAGTTTAAATCTTATTTAACTATTTAGATAAAGTCATTTTTAACTTTTGTACAAATAAAGTCTTTTAAAAACATGAAATTAAAGTCAAATGAAAAGTTTTTTTAAAAATATAAAAAAATAATAAGCTACAGTCAAATAAAAAAATTTTAAAAAAAGGGGGAAAAAAAATAAAGCGCTCCTAGGGAAAACAAAAGAGAGGAAGGAAAAAATTCATCCATTAGGAATTGGAAAAAAAATGCGTATAGGCGCGAATCGAGACGTTTTGCCCGAGCTTCGAGCCTAGACAAGCTTTTCAAAGCACTGCCAGCAGATATTATAAAACATGCTTAATAATCATTCATCCGTACTGTAAGGTTCTTGTTCAACTTCAAAGTAAACGAAATTGAATTGCAGTAGATTACTGAGGTTTGTAATATATAGATAACTGAAGAACATAAACCATATTTAATCGAAATCATTAGAGGAGCAAATTATACGTAATTCTTAAAGTCCACATCCAAATGTCATTCTAGTACAGTAGTGATGAGAAGTTTCCATTTGCTCCTAGCTGCCCAAAATGTAGCATAAAAATTCTGCAGGTGCTTAAAGCTATCAGCGTACAAATTATAAGGTGCTTGCAAATAAATTGAATATCTTCTAAATCTTAGCCCTGGGCTCAAACTCCTCATGATTCCGATGAGCCCTGATGTAAGAGTTCCATGTATATTCAAATTAAAATACTAAAGCAAAGGAAGTTATCAATTGACAAAAACTGTAAAGAACCAATACATGAAAACAATAGAGCTAGGTACAACTTAACACACTAGATTAGCCATAATTTCACAACATAATCACAAAAAGATGACATTTCCATTCATTAAATTTTAAGCACACGAAGAAACCTAGAAAAAATTATCTTACCCCTTGGATTCTCTTTCCAGTAACAGGGCACTTTGGGCCACTAGCCCTTTTCTTCGTGCTCTGGTACACTAACTTCCCTCCTATTCCACTCACACATAAAACACCCATTAATTAACAAATATAAGACCCATCAATAAAACGCTCACATCAAAATACCCGCAAAAAATACCTAATCAGATTTACATTTTTCAAATCCAACACAATAAACGTAAATATAGGGGTTTTTTACCCGGTGTTTTGACGATCCGGTGTTGGTTGGATTTAGTGGCATAGCTATGCCGCTTCCTGTATGTGAGGCGTTGCACCATTTTCCTCCTTATTGGGTCCTCGGGTTCAGGTGGTGCCTCGGCGCTTTAGGGTTTCTAAGGCAAAGATGAAAGAAGGGCTTTTGAAGATGGAGAGGGAACTGTGTATGAGTGGGAGAGTAATGATTGTTAACCTAAATCGTACGGTTGAAATATTCCCTTTCCTTGTTTACTTTGGGATATACGGCTGTGATTCGGCAGCGTCTTTCTAGTTCAATAATTCAAATTTAGAAGTGCATCCACCTCAGCCCCCTGTTTTGGGGCCGTTTTTTGCCCCGTTTGAGTAGCATTATACTTTAATTTTTATTTTTTCACTCTGCATTAAGAAGTTAGTGGATCGTTTTTGGTCAAGAGCCCATATGTAACTGACTAGAAATAGTGGCATATTTAGCCCAATAGATGACGATTTTGAATTAATTTCTAAAAAAATTTTAAAAAATAATCTTATTGATTATATTATTTATTACTTAAAAACAAGTTTCTAAAATGTGTAATGGATGGCAATGCATTTCGATCGAGTATCAAGCATTACAAAAATTTGCATTTTTCAAATTTTAATATTATTTTAAATATTCTAAACTAATAAATAAACAAAATAATGTATTCTTCAAACTTTACACACACACACATCAAAATCATAAATACTACATTACTTCAACTTTATGCATGTTCTTCATATTAAAAAAAAAAAAAACATAATGCTCAATATCATAAATATTATAATTACATTGTAATCAATTCATACAATTAGATTAGACACGAACATTGGCTTAAAAAAATGTTATTCACAGTGAAGACTACCAGTAGTCTTCTTACACTGCATGTATGTGGTGATTTGGTGTATTAATGTAATAATTTTTTATTGACTTGTGCATTAAATCATAAACCGTCACATATATGCTACATATGAAGATTATCGATAATTTTCACTACGACTAACATTACTCTTTAAAAAATTCTAAATATTTTCTAACTTTTTATTGGATTCCAATTTAAACACCTTTTCATCCAAGTCATCTTCTGTGACATACGATATAAATTCATTTTCAATGGTTTCCTTCTATAGATTATAGGATATCATTATTAATCTCTTCATCAACATCACAATCATCAGCAATCCAAAATTGTTCATTACTAGCATCACTTGCTAGTAAAACTGAAGAAGGACCGAAGAAGAGGAAGCTCGAGTGATAGCCCAAAAATAACTAACCAAGATGGGATGAATTAATTTTTAAGACTTTTTCAAAGAATTAATCTAAATTCAAGCAAGTAAAATCGATAGAAATGATGGAAAAGATATAAAATCGATAAGTAAAAGGGAGAAATGATGGAAAAGATATAATTGTGGAGGTTCAATCCAAAGCAATGATCTATGTCCTCCGTTGCCAAGCTCTCCAGCACGAGTAAAGCATTTTCACTATATTGATTGATTTATGGTGCAATCCAATCCTTTACAACGCTTTCAGTGACTTACAAAACAAGGAGTATCGATCCTTACACAATATTGAACTTTACAGGATCTCAACACGACCCACTATTGAGTTTTAAAGGGACCTCAATATGATCCACAATGTGACTTACAAAACGGAGCACCGATCATTATATAATATTGATTTTTAAGGGATTTCAACACGACACACACTTTATCAAAGGAATTTTACAATGGAATACATCTCTTAATAAATAATATAGATGAGATAAATACTAAAAGAGGCTAACACTATAATGAATAGTAATAAATAATAGATTAGATGAAAAACTTTGATGAATATGATAGTAAAAAATTAGATTCGATCACTCAAAGTGTTTCAATGAGAAGATGAAGAAACAAATACAATATAGGTTCAAAAATCTTCTCTATAAATATCTTTCTTTAATGGATGATTGTAATAAGTTAAGTACTAAGAGTAAAATAAGAAACTTTGATGAATATGAAGATTTTACAAGTTTAGTTCAATCAATCAAAGTTTTAAATATAAAGAAGTAGAAATGTTTATGCAAAATAAGTGTAAATATTTTCTTCAAAAATATATCTCTCTTTTAAAATTGATATAAGTAAATTAAGCAAAAAAGATAGACGAAAAACTTTGATGAGAAAAATTGAGCACAAAATATATAAGTAAAATAAGCACAAAGATACTGTTTGTTTATTAAAGAGATCCTTATACGATTTAAAACAAACATTTAGACAGTGGTACAAAAGATTTGATACATTTACTCTAAAACTTGGTTTTAAAAGAAGTCAATATGACACATGTTTATACTGTAACGGTGATGGAGGTAAAATTCTATATATCTAGTTCTTTATGCGGATGATATGAAGCTTTCTAGTTGTGACAAGTTTGAGATTGATAATAATAAATTGAAATTGAAATCTGAATTTAAAATGAAGGATCTTGGTTCTGCTAAAATGATATTAGGCATGCAAATTTGGAGAAATAAAGAAAGGGATTTGCTTTCTTGAATCAACATGATTATGTGGTTAAAGTTTTTTAAAAAAAATTAACATACAAGACTGTAAACCTGTAACGTTACATCTTGCTAATCATTTTAAGCTATCTTCTGAATATTATCCTACATCTGGAGATGAATATGCTAGAATGTCTTAAGTTCCTTATGCAAATGTAATTGGTTCTGTCATATATTTGATGATTTGTACTAAACCTGATGTGGAAAAAAGTATTTGCATATTAAGCAGATTTATGAGTGACCCTGGGGAAGAACATTGGAATATTTTAAAAGGGTTATTAAGATATCTTAAAGGTACACCTAATTTAGGTTTAATGTTTAAATCAAGTAAAGATGGTGAAACTTTAAAGGGATATGCATATTCTGATTTTGTTGGAGATTGAGATAATAGGAGATCAACTTTATCCTATTTTTATACCTTATGTGGAACAGCTGTTAGCTGGAAATCACAATTTCAAAAAGTTGCTGCTATATCTTCCACAGAAGCAAAATATATTGCTACTATAAAAGAGGAATGTGGTTAAAAGGTTTATTATTTGAACTTGGCTTTGTTGATTATCATGCTATACCATTTTCTGATATATAAAGTGCTATTCATCTTAACAAAAATCCTATATTTCATGATAGAACAAAGCATTTAGATGTGAGTTAGAATTGGTAAAGTTACAACTCAACTCAATTCATCTGATATGAGTACAAAAGTGAGTCCTTCAAATAAATATGTTAACTGCTTGAAACTTATACATGTTGATTCTTTGTAATGCATGTACAGGTATTTAGAGTAAATGAAAAGTGAAATTGTGGTTATGCTCTTGGCTGCACTATAGTTCCAAATTCTGGTAGTAAAGTGGAGAATGTAAGATTCGAACCTTGGTCCGAATATTGGTGCTTCTAGAATTTGTCTTGAAGTCGCGTTTATGGTATGCAACTTTATTAATGATGCACCTTTAACTGAATTGAGATATGTGGTTACATCTTGGCCGTTGTTTTTTTTTTTTTGCTTCTGAAGGGTTCTATTATTAGTGTCGTTTCACTTGGTACTCGTTTGGGGGTTTTTATTCTGGTTGAGTGCTATGGTTTTGAATGAAGTTCTCTCGTTTGTCTAAGGTTCTCTCTTTTGTTCTTCTTGTCTCAAATTTCTGATTTGAGACTTGCGATCTGTAATCTTTAGCTCCTGTTTTGTATATGTAAGAGAGTTTACGTTCTCTTGAGTCACTAATTTCAGTGGGTTTGTGAAGATGTTTGGTGATTCTTTGTGGATCGATCGTGTGTCTTTAAGAGATAAGTGTTCTAGTACTATCTCGGTATATTGGTTGAACATTTATAATATTCGTTGCCAATTTGGGCTATGTAGTGGAACCGAGTATAATCCAATTTATTAAATGCTCAACAGGGGATGTAGGTGTTAGAAGTGCTTGTCGAACCTCCGGGGCTTAGGCTGAAAGAAATCGCTTGTGGTCTTTAATTTATGCACTTTATTTTCTGTGAGATCATTTTATTGTTGCTTCTCAATGTTAATATTGTGTATTCTTGGCCCTACAGGAAGTAAGTCTCAAAGAGTCAAAATCAAAAATACCAGACAAGTGCTAAAAAGGAAAAACAAAGTTTGCCTCTTGTCCATTACACTATCGAGTGCTACGTTCTAAAATTGTTCTTTTGTATATTTGCATATTTGTAAAACTATTAACTTGTTATACACAACACTGAAATTGTCCTAATCTGAAATGCAGAATCAGACTGGAAATGCACATATCAAACATTGTGCATAAATTATCTGCATACTTATGTCCCTACTGATTTACATATATAACTATATATCATTTACTGGCAGCAACTGGAGATTTTAGCAAGGAAAAAGCGAAAACGAAGGCTCCACGAGGACCTTTCTGCTCGCAAAATTAATGTTGTTGAGTTTCTTCTGACACCATACTAATTGATCCATCGTTAATCTTGACAAACTCAATACTTTCGATACCAATCTCAACTCCACCCGAGAAGTGAAAAGCGCGTTATTCAATTGACATTCTTGGTGCTTTTGAAACTTCTTCACTATGCAATTACGACTTCTTGCTATTTCTTCAAGTCTTCTCTCTTTCTGCATTTACAATGAAAAAATTGTTACAGTAAATGGTAACTAAAGGAAAGGTCACTGTATATATCAAGAAAATAAAAAACGAACCTTCTGAAGGTTAGTTATTATATCCATTATAAGCTCTGAATCTGCAGGTTCTCGAAGATCAATTTTAGCTCCTTGAACGTCCTTTAAGACAATAGTTTTCGTGCTCTTATCAGCATGAAGAAATTCCCAGAAAATTAACATTGATCCCCTAATGATCTCGGTTAACAATTCAAGTGAAATTGCATCTGTTTCCTCTCTTCTTTCCTTCTTATCTTTCAAACAATCATCTGCAAGCAATTTGAAGCATATCTGCTAGTTAGAATACAGTTTCAGTTTGTCTAATTATTCAGAGATACCATTTTTATTTTTTCTTTTCTTACCTTTGATGATTGGGACTTGAAGAAGCCTTTGAATCAAGCACCGGTTCTTCACGTAGTTTTTAATTCTGGGACCTTGAAACTGTTCATCTTCCGTAAATCTTTGCATGAGTACTTGAAACTGTTGAAATTCCTCAGCTACTCGATTATAAGAGTGAAACCCCTGAGCGTCATATTCGGATAACTCTTGTGCTTTTACATACTGCCAGCACAGAATTTCCCACGAAAGACAAAGTTGTCCAGCATACACCAATTCTAAATCCCGATGCATTTCTACAATCAATTTATTTGTTGGATCAACGTAAACTCTTTGTACTTTCATTGGCCAAGATGGTTTTAGTGTTAAAGCTGATTTTTTCTTGACCGAGGTAAATACTTCTGAATCCTTCAGCTGGAGGAAACCTAAGATGCTCAGCGAAAACATCAGAATTCATAAATTGTTTTCTATTATTCCATATTAAAAAAATAATAATAAAAAAAAAAAACCCCCACTTTTTTCTTTATTTCATCTCTCATTGTGGATGCCTTTAGAGAACAAATTATTTTATTTGAGTAAAGTGTTTAAGCTGACTTGACATTGATCAGTATATTAGGTGACTTTTAACCAGTACCAAGTGGAAAAATAAATAAATATATGCCAATACGATTAAGCACAGAGACAGTTGCTTTTAGAGTTTTAAAATCAGACTATGAAGACAGAGGCACTGAACAAATAGGGATATATTTAAATTTAAAGAAGGGGTCCTGGCTCTATAAAGAAAGTGAATACATCGGCTCAAGAACCCTTTAAGAATATAATCTTTAATGTGATTGGATGGAATAATAATTGATTATGTGAGTTAATAAGAAAGTATCACAATCTATTCAACCACCTTCATTAATCCAGTAATTTAAGCAGAAGCATGCCAATTGCCAAATAATGATACACACAACATGATACTAATATCTCAAACTTAATTCTTCACTGAAATTAAACTAATTTTTACAGATTTAAAACAAAATTGGTGAAAACGAAAACAGGGGTTTTAATTTTAACTTACTGATAGCATGTAGAGTCTGGTAATTCAAGATGTCCAATTTGCGCATTCGTTCTTTGTAGCTCTTGTAAAACTTCTGAATTTCTTCCATAACATCTTTGTACTCAACCTTGTCTTCAATTTTTAGAGGCTTTAAATCTTCTACCATCTTAGGAGTTTCACATTCTTCTGATATGGTTGGAAGCCTTTTGAGTCTTGAATTTTTTAGCTCCATTTTCATCTGTTGTACTAAATGCTGGTGTTCCTTCAGGATATCGCATTCATCATCATCCTCGGAATCTGAATCCCACGACCAATTGTTTGAAGCCTCTTCTTGTGAATTGTCAACGAATGCCTTCATTTCGCTCTTCACTTCATGTGATTCCTCGATTTTGTAAAGACTTTCTTTGACAATATCCTTTGAGTCCACCATTGGAGGCTCTAATTCAATGTACTCATTACTATCTTCTAAACTTTCGAAGTTAAATACTGAATTCCTAATATCAAAGCCCAGATCATCAATACCACACTGTTCTGCAGTTTCACTTGTTCCGATATCTTCGGCTATTCTTCGATCATGTCCGTGGAGGAATGCATTATTACCCCACTCAACATCCTCAACCAATTGGACTTCATTTCCAAGATCTTCTGAATCTTGTTTTATCTCAGGAGCCGAGAATTCTTTCCTCAGGAGCAATTCATTTTCATTTCCAGTAACTTCTGAATCTTGCTTTACCTCAGAAGCTGAGAATTGGCTCTGTCGAAGCAATTCAATTTCATATGAAAAATCTTGATCCTCAGTGGATATAACTTCCATAGAAACTATCCCTTTGAGATTTTCATAATTAGCAAAACTTATTTTTCCGTTGTCCTCATCAATCCGTTGCATAACCTCCGAAGATTCTCGTTTTGGCGAAAATTCACTATCAATACATTGATTAGTAAAATCAACACCCTCATTTGAGCCCCTTTCCTCCTGTAATTCCTCATCAACTTGTTGCAAATTTTCTTGTGAATTCACCTCCAAAGAATCTCGTTTATGTTGATTAGTACAATCAAAATCCTCATTTGAGCCCTTTTCCTCCTGTATTTCCTCATCAAGTCGTTGCAAGTTTTCTTGTGAATTCACCTCCAAAGAATCTCCTTTTCGCAAAAATTCACTATTAAGACATTGATTAGTATAAGCAAACCCCTCAATTGAGCCCACAAACATTTCAAATTTCATAGTTTTGGCTTCTTCCATGAATCCGCTGACATTTTTGCCAGAATTGAATTGATACTTACTAGTGTTTGCAACAATGGCATTTTGCAAAGAAACAGAGCCCTCTGAATTCCTTTTTTCTGCTAACCTAATGGTCTCAAAAACCTTGAAATTCTTGGATACAACTTGATCATCACTTTGAGAACGATTGGCCTTATAACTTGAACCATTCTCCCCCTTTGATCTGTCGAAAACATTGGATCATAGTTAAGTTTGTTTATACTAAAGAAAGCATAAGAAACTCACACAGTCACCATACCTGTATACATATTTGGTGATGAACCAAAAAATCTTGAGCAAGAACCCATATACAGAAATCAAGAAACTGCTACAAAACCTAAACATTGTTCCATGAACAGGCTCGCTCACATAACTAAAGTGGGTTTTGAGCACAAAAATTTGATGGTGGCCATAAATACAATTAACCCATGTATGGAACATGGTAACAGTCTATTGTAGATTTTTTCTTGGAGAAAGTGGGCTAAGCACTAATGAGTCACCTTAATTTGTGGTGTAGCCATCTGCTAACTGTTGAAGGTTTAATGGGATGGTGAATGTTGGCGAAGATTACGGGAAGAATGTAATAAAGTTTCAGAAAATTCATGAGATTGAAAGCTACGTGTGAAGAAGAATATTAATGGCATTCTTCATGCTTTGCTTGTATTTATTTGTTAATTTTCAACCGTTAAGTGGCACTTTAAATTTCTCAGAAGTTTTTTGTCGGTTGGAATTATGAAGACTTAACCAATTAACACGTTTCAACTGTGGGACATATGAAGTAAATTGTTATTACACTACTAAAGGCCTGTTTGGTTGTTTTGCTTTTTGGAAGTTATGAATTAAATGCCTGCTTTTTTTTTAATTACTTCGGTCAAATAAGACTTGGTCACGATAGAATGAGAACAAAAAGTTTGTCATTGTCGTTGGAATTTGATTGGATTAGTTTATGTCTTTAGTGTGGAGGATTGGTTGGAGGAGATTTTACAATTTCATTTCTATTTTTCGAAGGATAAAAATGAAAATTTATGAAGCTTGGAACGTCATTTTATGACATTGACATGTGAACGTGTGGAGTTTTTATGTGGATTTCCATCCAATTATGACTTTATCATGATAGCTTATGTGGAGCTCGTTAGATTAGCATGTTGTTTGTTCTTATTACTTCATATTACTTATTGAAAGTCATCAATCATTCAAGTAGTTAACAATTTTACCTTTTTATGTCAATTTATCTCGTTCGACATAACAAGTTGTATGACAATCACCGAATTTCTCTAGGAAATCTATAATCATTGTCCCATAATTTTTGGCCTACCCTGAGGCAACATGCCCTATTTGCGTAGATAATATGCTTTTTAATGGGTGCATATATCTAGTTGAACATCTTTGAATTGGATTGATTTTGAAATGTTACACTGGACTTGTCTCACCTACTTCACTGCATTGTACAGTTCGAGTATCTATTTATAATCTTAATCATACGTTACTTTATACAAGAATTTTTATGTTGAAAATGCTTATTGATTAATTATACGTATGACAATTGTCATTTAAATTGAACTTGTTGATGTCTTGTCATTTTAGGTTTGAAGTAACATAATTGATGTTGGTTTCAAAAGACCGGTGACAAAAGCATAAGCAAGAGCCAAGATGTAAATAAATCCTAAAGAAATTAGACAAAGAAAAAGTTTGAGAGAATCTTTGCCTAAAAAGAAGGAGAAAAAAAAAGAAAAAAAAATGCAGAGGTTCTTCATTCATTTAAATAATTGCTAATATTCTATTTTTGAAAATTTTTGCCTTTTGTCACACACCATACAACCGACTTTAAAAAGATATAGCCAAAACGACTACTACATATTGATTCTCAATCCCACTTCAAATTTATTCTAATTTATTTGAGACCTTTGGAAGTTATTTAATTACTAGGAATAATTTTATCTCCAAAAGTTTATATTGGGGATGACAATTCTCGGATTTTTTTCGATTCATTTGTGCCGATGGATTGAAAATATAAAGGCATCGTTCAATTTAGTCTTTTTATTTTGATATTATTCTTGATGCTCTACTATAGAGGTCTTTGTCAAAATCTCATCGACTTTATAATTAGAATCTCTTCACCGATAATTAATACCCACCACTCAAATGTCATGCACAATATTTGATTATATCAGAAGATTGACAATAAAAAAAATTTATGACTTTTTTGGTGAAACGAATCAAAATATTGAGTTGACTTGTAAATTCGTTAAAATAAATTTCTTGGATTTATAAATAGTTTTGTTTCTCATTAAATAAAAAATAAAGCATGGTCTTGGATCATTTTTCTGATTATTAGAATTGTTATTATTTCTCATTTCATGAACCCTTGATCTCCAACAATGGTCGCAAAAAAATGTCAAAAAGGACCGCATGCGTAATAAAAATGAGTAATTACATCATCCATTAATAATTAAATAAACAAACGTGATTAAACTTAATTCTTATTTAAATAAATATTTTTTTCCTTTCTACTTATTATAAAGTGCATCTACTCGGATGAAAAATATTAAATTAATTGAAAAGATTGGATTGTGGCCGGCTGGTCCTCTTTGTTTAGGTCAACCAATCTTTCCTAATCTTATTTGGGATTATTGAAAAGCAAGGCGCGTAAAACGTATAATATTTATATTATATTTTATGGGATAAATTAAATCAATGGTCATTGAAGTTTTGAGTTATTAATTTTTTAAAATAATACAATAATGATAACTCGATTCGAATATTTAACATTAAATCCTAAGTGGCTCAGCTAAGTGCCAACGTCTCACCATATAAAATTATTTAGTAATATTTAATTTAACTGAAAAATGTAATGTGACTTTAATGTCTATCAGATTTAGGCTTAAATAGTATTGTAGAATTCACACAACTTTTTTCTAACTTGGCCTACTCAATAACAGCATTAGTAACACATTTATCATTTTAATATCGTCATGAAGGACTTAAATATTTTTGATCGAGTGATCATTAGTTTAACTATTAGAAACTTTAGCGACTATTGCCATAAAAGAATTATTTCAGTGACCCAATTACTCAAAATCAAGGTTGGCCCGGACATTTTGGATGCTCAGTATTGTCAATTTTCATGTAATTAAAAAATATATTAAAAAAATATTTCAATAATATTATTTCATTATAAAAATATGACATTTGAATAATTTTTTATTTTTTATATATTAATAAGAAAAGTACAAATAAAGCTCAAAAGCACTTCCCGAACATCAAAATTCATATCATCAAGAAAGAACCATCCAAGCACTAACATCTTCGTGCAATTTCATATGATCAAATCTTGAAATAAAAAACAACAAATCCCACATGTAAACCTTAAAATACAACAAATAATGTAAAAATATTTCTTCACGCATTTCTAAAAGTAAACTTACTAATTAAACTTTCGTAATCAATATATTCTAGCAGATCTTGTTTAATAGTTCATGTAAAGGTTTTTTTTCTTTACTCTTTTTCCATAAATATTGTGACCTTTAATTTAACATAATAAAGAATATTAAAATTGATAAAATATTTTTAAATGTATAATTATACATATTTATAAATCTATAACAAATTTTTTTTGGCCCCTATAATACTGAGATCTTGTGCGATCGCTCAACTCATTCGCCCTAGGGATTGCCTCTAATCAAAATTGTAGTGACTGTAGTTAACCCTATTATTTTGTATACTCGTGTCATTAAATATAAACAACTTTATTCATAATCATAAATTTCGTGTAATACCAACAACTAGTAGTTAGTCACTCTCAAGTCATACTAGAATTGTGCTTAAAATAGTGCACGGTAGTGTCTGTAAAAATTTATACATAAAAAAATTCAAGCCATCTTATAGATTTTATTCATTTATTTATATATCTAGTTGATTATAAATAATACTTTAGTGCATATTGAGAATTAATTAGTTATAAATTAAATTCATTAGTATCACTCATAGTTTTCTGACTAAACCGTTCAGTGGATGCTAGTCACATTACTAAAGACATTGCCGTAACGAAATATTCAAAGAAGGCATCAGTTGACGGTGAAAAATATGTGAAATTGTTTTATCCTAAATTCTTTTTGTTTTTTTCTCATTTCTATCAGTTGAATATGATAGGTAGCCTATCATACAACGTCCTGTAACCATCTTGCCAGCTAAGCTAACAAAATATTGTTACTCCCTTGCTCCTAAATTCTTCTTGGACCTTCTAGAATAGGTGATCTTGATAGGTAGCCTATCAATTTGATCCTCCGTGTGCTATATCAAAAAATGCGCGTTTTTTGTAACGACTCAGACCTCATATCCAAGCCATTGTATCATACATACTGTTCGCTTTAAGTGAGTATATGTCCATTTATCCCCTCGTGACTTTCTATCGCGTTCTCTAGGATTTGAACACATGGAGTCCTTTTGAAAGAGACTTAAGTTAAATTTTGGTACAAATTTTGTAACGACTGAGGCCTCGTGCCCAAGTAGTTATATCATATGTATTGTTCGCTTCGGATGTGCATTTGCTCACTTATCCCTCACTACTTTTTATGGCGTTTCCCAATATTTGAACATATGAACTCTTCTTAAGAGAGACTTAAGTTGCCCAATTAGCATCAGGATTCAAATTAAATTTCTTTTAATGAGAGTTTATGTATTCGAATCCTGTGGACACGATAGAAAGTTATAAAGGGTGATATGAGTTTAGACTTTTCAAAGTGAACAGTATGTAAGTTAAAAATTTGGGTATAGAAACCGAATCGTTACATCTTTCTCCCTTCCAATTTAATCCTCATGTACCAATAACACCTTCAACTCTCTGTTCTAACATCGGTGCCCTACTATGTACTTTTCGTCACTACGAAAAAATAGTCCCCTCTCCCTTTTGGCTTGCCATTCCACATCGGTCATCTTCTTCATCGAAAATTCTCTGCGCTGCCTAGTCGGTTTTTCTCCTACAGTCACCGTCTGTGCCGGAAATACTTTTCCTCCTCTCATTTCCCATCTGTTTTAACATTATATTGGGATCAAAGAATTTTGGGTCTTGTGGATCTTTAACAGTTTTAATAACCTAGTTCCTTTCCTCCACTCTTTGGGCCAAATCCATTAATTGGCCCAGCCCACTAGGTAGGTGTGAATGGATCTTTACCCTTATTGATGGTTTAAGCATATTCAAAAACGTGCTTTCCAATACTTCTCCGGAATTCCAACCAACGGAGCTTCTAAGGTTTCGAATATTCTATGAAATTTATCCACCGTGCCTTCTTGATGTATGGCCCAAAATTTCTCGCATAAGCTACCTTCCTACGTCGATCGAAATCATAGCAAATGCTGTTGTCTGAATTGATCCCAACTCACTGTAGCCAAAAGAGAGCGCTACCGTCGAGGCTTATTCCCACAACCACCAACTTCTCCTTCTGTGTCAGCCCATTTACCTCAATGTATCTCTCAGCTCGATACAACCACCCATCCACCTGTGAATATAGGCATCTCGAGCTTTCGAAACTCGTCGCCAATCACCAATATCTCTATTCTGGTAAGAGATTATTGTAGTTCCTCCTGTACTGATCTCTCATGCTCTTTCTATCCATTTGCATTTGTCTAGTGTTCACTTATCCATCAGGGGTTCGCGGTGGACATTGGGGGTTATTCCCCCTTCCATAAGGAACCATCTCTCCCCGGTGCTCGATTCCCTGCTGCCTCAGGTAGAATCAAGGTAACCAAAGTTTTTTGGTTTTCTTCCATGGACTGCATGCAGCATCCTCGCCATGCTCTGTACGAGGTGTTCTACAGATCGTTCCAACTTAGGTAAATGCTACAGCTCTGATTTCAGTTCCTCCACCTCCTTCTCCATGGCTTGCACCTTGTTTTTCATATTCTTTTGGGCTATCAGGGATAACATGCTCTAATACCAATTGTTAAGGTTCCAACTGCAATTTGTGAATAGAAAATATTTTGCTGATATTGATTGAAAAAAATTGAGAAAATTATAGAAATGGAACAGAAACAATAGCCATTCGAGAGAGCTAAAACTCTACTAAATGTCTGTTTTCTACTCACTCAATAAAAGCCCTTTATTCCTTCCTAGCTCATCTATATTTATAACAGTCTTGTAACCACCATGCCAGCCAAGTTAATAGAATGTTGTTGCTCTCTTGCTTCTAGAATAGGTGAACTTGATAGGTAGCCTATCAATTTGATCGTCCATTGTGCTAGCGGTTCTACATCTATTTGTGAAATTAATTAATTCATTTGAAATTGTGAAAGCGCATATAAATAATATGAAAAAAAGCAGAAAGAATCTTAATTGTCTTTCCCAAAATCTTTCTGATACATTGTCCTCAGGCCCATCTGTCATCCTCGTATGCTAAATGTTAATAAACATTAACAATTCCTAACAGGAAAATGATATGTAACTTAGGAATTTCAGTTCCGACCACCAAAAAGGAAATTACAGTGTATGATTGCAGCAGATCAAGAAGGATACGATAATCGTAAGCAGGCTTGAACAAGCATGACAAGGAAGGTGTTAGGTCAAAGTTGACATTCTGTTTATGCTCTAGCTGTCATCCTACATACTTAACCATGTAATTAAAAGACTTCTATTTCAATTTATAATTGTATGTGATTAGAAGATGAGTGGGATTCCATAGTCATTCCATCTTGAAGACTGGCTCAAAGGAAAAATTTGCCAAAATTAGAATTTAGTTCCAACAAATTGAGGAATTATAAAAGAAGACCTAAATATGGAGCAGTGTCAAACGCGGATAGGAGTGGACTAAGATTATACTATCCTACCCATTAATTTTGTTCTCTTTAATTGTTTCCCATTCCCCGTGACCTTCCAGAATTGAGGAGAAAGCTCCTGTACTGACAACAAGGAACAATCATATATTAGCATATACATAAATTAGAATGGAAGTAATTCTAATTAGAATAGAGCAAATGCTAGTGCATTTGTTGAAAAATATGAGAATGCAGACTTTACTCAAGGTAGAAAAAGAGATCGAAATACAGTGTTCTATAGTTAGAATAGAGTGAATCATTGTATCTCTGATGATGATGACCAGCCAAATTTCTCATGTAAGGACCATTTACCAAAGAAACAAAAATAATAAGAGTGTAATTTACAAGAGATGCTGCTCAGCCTTCAGATCAGAGAAAATAAAGCCAAGACAAGACACACGCAATGACTTGTGAACAGAGAGACCTCTCACGTCTAGTACAAGTCCCTTCAGTTAGCAGCATCAGAATACCTGAAGTAATTAATAAGTTCAATACATCCATATGGAATAACATAAAGGATAAATTGTGCTTGATATGCCAATGTATGGTCCAAATAGTAATTCCTTTTCTCAAGTTGCACTAGTGAGGGTGATACATATTCTCCCTGTTGTAAAGCAACTTATACCCTCTGCACTCAAACAATACAACCGTAAAAGTACAAAAAAAAAAAAAAATCCTTAGGCCCACAAACACTGGGTTATAGGCACACGAAAGTATATAAACAGATAATTTTAAAGTTCTTCGTGCATAGGCTGTTCTAATTGTACATCTATAAGAGGAACTACATTCTCACGAATGGGAGCAACATGAATACCATCTCGACCAGCTATAGGTACAATTTCATCTTGTCCTGCCATTCCAAGCTTGACAGCAGCCATAGTCTTACTCTGCAACTTGTGCAACCCAATGCGTTTCGAAGCAACATAAAGCATTACCAACAAGAAATCCAACAATCATTTCAACCTGCCCAAATAAAATCAATCCTAAGACATTTTGATGTAGAATCAAGATGAATTATTGCCAAACTAAAGAATTAAGCATGAAAAAAGCAGGGGCAGGGGGAAGAAATCGTGAGAAGAAACTAAAGGGAGAAGAAAACGAGGCAGCCGCCAATCGCACTTTTAATCAATTCATTAACTGAATTTAACGATAATGAAAATCCAATAAATAGCGAAAAAAACCCTAGCTTTAAGGGTTTGGGCCAACCAGCTACTACAAGCCCAATAATACGAAACATATTCTTACTTTGCAACTTGAGCAACCCAATGCGTTTCGAAGCAACATAAAGCATGACCAACGAGAAAACAAGAAATCCAACAATCATTTCGACCTGCCCAAATAAAATCTATCCTAAGACATTTCCAATAGAAATCATTGATTGTAATTTTAGGAATCATTTATTCTTATTTCCTGTCAAGAACATCTTGACATTGCATTGTGGAGAAAAGGTCTCTGGTTCACATCAGTAATGAGCGATTGCCCTTGTACTCACTTTCAGCCTTCCTTAGCACTCCAGTTGATTCCCGTGCAACATTCAGAATTTCATTTTTGTTGTCTAGATACATTGTTTACCTATTTGTTAAACATTAGACCTCCTACAGTGAGCAAAGCAGAAAATATCGTTCTTAATCACAAAATCATTTTAGAGTCGTACATTTGCCTTTGAGGCATGCTAACAGTTCCCAAATGAGAGATCCAAAATGAAGAATGCAGGACTATAGCAGACTGAAAAAAATTTAATTGATTCCATTACATATAGAGGGATGTAGCCACATAACCCCACCCATGGAACAATAAACCTTCTAAAGAACATGCTGGAAGGCATGCATGAATTGTACCAAAGTTATGGATTGCCTAGTTTTGCTTTCCTCTTTTATGGTCAGCTCAAGCCACAATTAATGGATGCACTCAACTCACACAACTGTACATGTAGATCAAGTACACTAGAAGTGACAATTGGGCAAGCATGACACGATTTTTAGGGGGCTCAGACAGGACCCATGACCTTCGGCTCGGCCTTGCGAGGCACACTGAGGAAGGGGAATAGGGCCAGGCTTTTGTAGTGCCATGCCATGGTCGTTGGGCGGGCCTGCATATTCTGACACCTCTAGATTACACTACTATTCCCATACAAATGTTAGAACTTGAGTATCAAACACTTTGTTGATCTGTGTTGGAGGTCCATGTCAGCCCCAAAACATGGTTCACATACACATTGTAGCACACAGTTTCCATACTCAAGCTCGTTATTTGTTCTAATGACATTCTATAACATTACAGTAAACCTATTTTGCATAGACAATAAAAGGCTCGAAAACAAAGTAAATTAAAAGAGAACATTTTCAAATTCTAATCAGCTCCAGAAGGACCCTTAGAATTGAGTGATGTCATGCCTAAGCGATAGTAAATATTCACAGAACTTTTCCTTGTACATTTCTTTGGTTCTGCATCCACTGCCACGAAACAACAATTGTAACAAATTCTAGTCATTCACATATCTGAAGTGCAATGATTTTCACTTTTCAGTTGACAGCCCCTGTTCTTTTGTTTCGCTGAACTACTCTGTTTTCAATTTTTCCACCAGTCCATTTAAACTACTGAAGCTCTGTTTTCCTTTACTTTCCCATATTATAGACTGAATCATATCCTCAATGAAACCTAAGTGACTTTCATCTTATCACCAATACATGCTCTGATAATGCAACTGCTGCAGGAGGCTGTTAAAATTGAAGCAGGAGGTTTATCTATATAACATGGATGGAAAAGGAAATCTGATCTGGTAGACAAAAAAGAGGGATAAAGTCAGATAATCCTTTTTCAAAAATAGCGAGTTCAATCAAATTGACAGGCTTGACCACCACTACACAATGTATAGTACCTAACTTCAACTAAATAATTCTAATACTCTTGTTGTTGTTGTTGTGACTCAACTTCTCCTTACGTTTATCATTAACTATAACAATTGAAATGCACATGACAGTTGTCTCACAGGTAAAAGAGTATTTATTTTGCGGTTACTTTAAAAACCAAAGAGCGCTTACTGTATGATTATGGGTTAAGACATCTAGATCTTGGAATCAGATAGGAATTTTAAACTTTCCTTCATTTGAGGGGATAATGTAAGAGTAGCCATGTCTATTTAAAAATCTGATAAGAAATCAGGATATTACACTGCCACCTCAAGATTGGCATATGTTCACTACTCTGCAATTTCACTAACTTGATTATAACTTCTGTCTCTATTATGATAATACAATATAATGTCTTTCTTTCCTTTGGTTCATTGTTGGGCATGGGGTGGAGTGTCGAGATATAGTTAAGAAATAAACTTAAGTGGGCAGTGCTTGTCTGATGATTGGGTAATACAAAAAAATTTCTTACTAAAGAACATGTGACGTGGTCATCAGCTCTTGTTATTGGATCATTTACTTATTTTATTATTGGGTTTGGTCCAAGCCCCTCTGATCTCTAGGTTAATGTCTTGCTATTTATATCAATTTGTATTGTAATGGAAGGTAGATGATGAATTGATGAATTTTGGCTTGTTGCTAAAGTCTTCTCTTTCCCCTTGCTCCCTTTGCTTAACCTGGTTTTCAACATCTTTAACTGATATTTGGAGTAAAAAATTGCCATAAATCCCTACCCAGAAGTTGACCAATCCACACACAAACATATGACCCAATACACCGTAGCACCACCCAACCGCCTCCTTCTCCACTACCATACAATGGTCCCAGACAGTTAAACCCATGAACCTTCAGTCCACTTTCCAATTATAAATTCACAATCCATATGTAAACCAGCCCAACCAAATAAAAGACACTCACGATAGCCCACATCGCATCCACCAACCAATTCCACAAAATCAAAGCCCACCATAATCTGCAAATCGTCAACTCACCTTCAGTGCTTGTCGCCTATGTTGTTCCACCTACGCCGCCATCACACCCAACAACCTCCTTCGCAGCAGAGAATCCCCTTCTCACCACCATAATTTCACTCATATACAAGCTACTGCACTCTCAGTTCATTACAAATCCATTTAGAACAAATCCAGTCGACTGCCGATTTTGGGACTCCCAATTTTGATTTAGTTTGGGCTTAGTTTATTTCTGGGTGTCTTGCCCCTGGAAATTACATAAAACCTAGCGTTAAAGTTTCCAAATTTAAAAATCAGATCTAAACTTTATTTAATAAAAAATCAGGTATCATACAATAATTATATATTAAATGTTTTCACCCAATTCAATTACAA
>CAIGRP010104408.1:0-14709 GCA_903798385.1 Fraxinus cuspidata | reverse complement strand
ATTTTCCACCTTACAATCAAACGGATCCTAAGATTAATTGTAAATAGTAGTGTGAAGGATTGAGAAAGCAAAATTTAGTTTTTACACTTTTTAAGCAAATTGAATAACGTAAAATGGAGAGAGAGAGAGAGAGTACCTAACAGTTTGTCGACTTTCAGAAAAATTGGACGATAGTTATTGAACTTAATTGGTTTCAAATTGATGGTTTTGCTTAATTGTTGTTACAATTTGATCACTCTATTTATGTCTTTTAGTTTACCATGACACTCTAGGAACGATTTCCAGCATGTGGATTATTTTTGAACTTTTAAGAGAATATTTCATTGGTCCGTCAGTGTCTATTAATTTGTTAAAGAAAGTACCGTGACAATCTTATAATTTGTCAATTGAGATGTCATGTCAATTTTCTATTGATGGGCATGGATGAAATGGTTTAAGTTGTATCAGATATTTGAATCTAGTAATCCAATTCTAATAAATCATCAACGTTGAACAAAATAAAGTTTAGTGACTAACATAAAATTGTTCTAGAACTTAAAGTGACCACCAGCATTTTTTTACAAACCGTGTGTGCTGGATCTGGTTACCTCCGGTTAGTCATTATAAATTAGCCGCAGTATTAACTTTTGAAATAAAGGCGCGTTTGTTCTTACCAGTTAGTGTCCTTGTGCAACTGTATCTAGAATTGGCAAATACTGCATTTAATTAATGTTTTGTCCTTTAATATCTTCAGTGATTTAATGGAATTTAGGGTCCTTCGATGAAGTTTTTTGTATAATAGATTTTGTAATAAGTTATTTTCCTGGAGATTGTTTAGTTAAAAAGTAGGAAAAATTATGAATTTACGTGCAAATTTATTTTATTAAAAGAATGTGTGTTAATTTCATTTCTTTGATTTTACATTCAAGTAGTTAGTTTAATTGATCAAACTGATTTCTTTATGTTTTGTGACAATTCAATAGACTAGTTTAAGTAAATAAAGTTCAAACAGATCAATTTCCTCGTGAACGACGTCCTTCGTTATCATACAATTTGTCCACGGCTCATGCACTTGCGAAATTGCATTGCTTTCGAATTTCGTAGTGAACAAATATCATGCCTCCCAAGGTGGAGATAAAGTTGGGATCAAGCTCTATAAAAAGGACCAGAGAGCTCGAGCTCGGCCAATGGTGTTGATGGCAGGCCAATGTAGTCCTTTTGTGTGCTTTTTTGTTATTCTTCATTTTTATCCTTTTAAAAATTTATTTAAAAATTAATCGTCGCAAATTAGGTCTTATGAAATTTTAGGAATTTTAATACCAAATAAACTGGGGCGATGATGACTCGTCGGATTAGTTTAAAATCATATGATTCGTTTGGAATCTATTACTGGGACTATTGAAATTAGTCGACCCAATAACACACAACTGGAGACCCACAAAAGAAGTTGTACCGAACATTGTATAGAGGGCCGACCCATATACTGGACCTAAAGTGCATTGTATATATTTGTGGCCCTTGATGTATTTTACAAACAAACGCGATTTAACACTTCAGCCCCCTTTTGGTGAGACCTTAGGTTGCTTCCTCTCTGTGACCTTGCTACCTCCCTTCATGCGGTTCCTTTTGTGAGACCTCCGTGCAACACCTTACTGGCACCATGGTCGGCGACTTGGCTACCTGGTTTGGCCTTCTGCTGCTTCGATTTTTCCCCCGCTTCACTAATGCTTTCTTGCCTCCGTGCGCGATTGTCTCTGCATGATTCTTTGTGTGGTTTCCTTTGTGGTTTTGGGTGTGATTTTTTATTCCTTCTCGTGGAGTTGCTTTGTGTGTTATTAGGTTATTGACATGAGCCATATTCAGTCCATTTTTGGTGCCAATCTTTGTGATAATAGAAAGGGGAAGTGTTTACTTTATATTCACAATATTAATTACTAATTTGGAATTACTTTGTATTGATTTGATCATTGAAGGTTGTATTTTAATTCACGTGAAATAAGCCGCGTGAAAGACGACACACAATCATTAATGGAGATACAAGACAGCCATGGACGAATAGGACAATTTCTACAAATGAAAGATTCATATAGCGATGTGGTTGTCATAGTTAAAAGAATGGTCTTGAATTTGTGACATGGACCATTTTTTGAAAAAGGAAGGGCGTTCCTATTAGCACAAAATATTAAGGAATTTTGCTATTCTTTTGCTATCAATCGTATGCTTCTACGTACGACATGTTTTACATTAAATTTGACATCATATGAGTTGATAGGGTTTTTGTACATTGATTTTAATAACACTTTTTTCAATCAATAACTAGATTTTCGATACAGAGACGGATGTCAAAGATGATGACAATCACGTGTACAATAAGCATAATTTGCTATCAATGTGTAAAGATATCTTTTTAGTGTGCACCTATCTTGCTACATGTACAGATCCCATGTACAAGTAGCATTTCTTTATATTAAGATGGTGAGTTAATATCTTTTTCCTACTTGCTTTGTTTTCCATGAAAAATTCGTCTAGTTTGCTATTTATAATTTTGAAAAATATCCAAAATTTAGTTAATTTGTCATTTTTGAAAACATTTTTTTTTCTTAAAATAAGATTAAAATTATAACGTAAACTCAAAAACGCATTTTTGACATTTTGAATATTTTCAATGAAAAACTAAAAATGTTCAAAACGCGCTGAAAACAGTCAAACAAATTAAAATCAAATTAAAACACTTAACATTTTTCCCTCTCTCTTAATCGATTATCATCCAATTCTCCTCTCTCTCTTTATAATTTGTCATTTAAACTCCTAAAATGTTATTAAGGGTGTGTTTGAGCCACATTATTTTGGAAGAATGTATTTTAGAATAATTGATTGATGGAGATTGTGTGGTTGAAAAAGAATGAAAAGTTATTGATGTGATTGAATATATTATTTTATTAAAGATTGTGTGGTTGAAAATGAGTAGAAGAATGAGAATAAAAAAAATAATGTGAATCAAACAGGGGCTAAGTTTCAAATGTTTCAAGGAATGATATATAAATACTTAACCAAAATTTTGCAACATTCATCATCCGAAGAATTTTAAAGTGCTCAATTCCATTACCATTAGATCAGCCCTAAAGAAATGCTCTCGACCTTTAAAAATCCTTCCCAAACACACTTACTTACTTTAGATTAAGTAATTTTCATTTACTTAGCTCCTGTTTGGTACATATTAAAATTTTTTCATTCTTCTACTTATTTTCAACCACGCATTCTTCAATAAAATAATATTTTCCATTACATCAATAACTTTTTCCTTCTTTTTCAACTACAAATTCTCGATCAATCTACTATTTAAAAATACATTCTTCCAAAATAATGTGGCTCAAACACACCCTTAAATTATTTTTACTTCATAGACATGGCCAAACCCACTCGGAATCGTTTTCAAAGAGCTAGTATTTTATACATTCCATTTATTTATTTGTTTTCCAAGTTGGATTGATGTGAGTGACCATCTAACATGATGTATGAAAATGCTTCAAGAGTCTATACCTAACACTACACGCATAAATCTTAAAGATCCCGTAGAAGACTAAAACATGAAAACCTTAAATATAAAATTACTTTTTGCAAGTCACGTCTCTTTCTTTTCTATTATTGTTTTTAAAATTTTTTTTTTTTTGAGGTGAACATTTTGAAATAAAATACAAATCATATGGTGCTAAAATTGATAATAATAAAATACCCATTGACGAAAAAAAGAAACGGGTTAAAAGTACAATTAGACACTTCACTTGTAATGAAATTTTCTCCCTATTTGATAGGAATTAAAATTTAGATTTTAAACTAAATCAAATTTAAAAATTGATTTTAACCACATATTTTATAGTATTCACAATTTTGAACAACATATTTCATCAACTTCCATTAAAATTTATTAAAAATCTAATTTTATTTTTCATCAAACTCGGGTTTTATGTTGTTTCAAAATGATTATTGAAGTTTGTCCGTTGGTTGACCAAAAAATTTAAACTTGATCAATTTTGACTAATTTTAATAGGGCAAAATAGTAACTAAAGCTTCAAAATTCAATTTGCCAACCAAAGCTTCATCTTCCTTAATGACGTCGATCCCACTCTCGAGGTCCCCCTGGCTCCCTCCTCATCCTTAACCACAATGACAGTTTTCTCTGTTTTAAAGTAATTTGGGGGTTTTCATTTGTGTGTAATGTGGTAAATGGGTTGAAGGAATAGTTATAGTGGTAGGTGGAGTTGGCAATGTCGGTGTAGTCGGTGCGGTGGTAAACCTGATTTGATTTGTGTTATTAACGTGGTAAATGGAACCACCATCTCGATCCGAAGCGAGATCAAGAGAAGTAGTGAAGAAATTGCTTAGAAGCTGTCAAAATTGCTTCTTCGATCAGATAACGGTGAAGAAATTAGAAAGGGAAGCAGTCAAAAATTGCTTCCTCGATCGGACAGCGATAAAGAAATTGAAAGTGAAGAAATTGGAAAGAGAAGACTTTTGGGAGTTGTGATGGCTATGGTGACATGATGATTTTCTAGTTTTGATTAGGTGAGGTGAGGTGAGGTGGAAAGAAGGTAGGTTATATATATATATATATATAATTTTAAAATTTAATGTGGGAAAATACAAAGTACAATTTTGCTCTTTTTAATTTGTTCAAAATTGATCAAATTTTGATTTTTTTTTGTCAACTAACGGAAAGATGGATTGTTTCTATCCATTTCGACCCCACGTGCGAATTTTGAAAGATTTCAGACCGTGTCTGACACAAAGTGAAGGTTAAGGTAAAGTTTACAAAAAAAGTGAAAGGTTATGGACCACTATTGCAATTATCTCTAAAAGTAATTTAATTTCATACTTATTTTTCAAAAAAATTACTTTTGTCTGATTTTTCCAAATTTTTTTTTTTTTATTAGAATGAGTAATATACTTTCTATTACACAATTGTGGCATTATTGCATAAACTTCAATTGCTTTATTTTCACAGAATGTGAGCACAAACAAATTAATATGCAATTCAACATAATATATGGCTTGAAAGGGATTCAAGAATCAGAAAGACACAAAGACGTCTTTGAAATTGAATAATTGCTACAATAAGTAATTGACTTTTTATGTGGTCCTTGTAGAATAAGAGAACTATGTGGGGAACACATGGAAGCTTCAAACCTTAGCTTGCCTCAGCTTAACAATATATTTGTTGGCACGTTTTTATTTACTTATTTCAGATAAGCTTGAAATTTTATTAATGTAATTTTAAGATATTATTTTCAAAATTGATAACTTGATCGTCACATGAATATACTTTTCTTGCTCGGTAGTAAGTTGACGTGGAGATGCAAAAGAAGTAGCACCTTCTATCACGTTGATCTTGATATGATCTCCATCCTTAATCCTTTATGCTATAAATATTTTCAAAGACGCTTGGACACATTTTTATGTACTACTAAATATAATAAGTACTTCAAAAAATATTGTAACGGGACAATTTCTATCCATCTATTTGTAGTAACTTCAAGAAATATAATTTCACTTTTTAATCCATTATGCTATAAATATTTCCAAGGACGCTTGGACATATTTTTATGTAACTATAACTAGTACTTCAAGAAATATTATGATGGTAGCATCTTAAATTTTAATGTCAAATTTAAAATCGCAATTCTAAAATCAATTTCACTTGGCCGCCATCTACTTTTCTTTTCATTGAAAACAAAGTGATGAAGACAATTTTATCATTATGAAAATAATTTGAATCATGTTCCATGTATAACTTCATTTACAACTTGGTTTACAGTTCCTGAGTTGGCAAACATCATACTCATTCATTTAAGAAACTGTTTTTGAAATCAATAATAAGGATCTTTCAACACATTAGTTGTCAACCAAGTTGTGAACAATGGTTGTACAACTAACTTTATTTAAATAATTTTAGTTATGCTAAAGGATAAAACTACTTGTACGCTAAATATATACACCTTTGTTGATACCACCTATGTGTCAACAATTTAATATTGAAAAATTGTACCGTCAAGATCAATGTATCGAAATTTGTAAATTCACGGGGATGTAAATCAAAATGTAAATCATTGTGCACGTGCTGCATGACCCCTAAAACTAAGTACCAACCTTGTTTTTTAAGTTTGAAAATTAGGATATCCAATTACCAAATTTCCGTTAATACACATTTATTATTTCAACAAAGTTATTACCATAAATCAAACGGCTGATTTCAATCATAGTCCCACAAATGAACGGCCCTGTTTAGTTCTTCCACGGATACTTCAATTTTATTCTCTGACATATTACAGTTATATTCTCTTATACAATCAGCCCCCGATCCCTCTAGAATTATCAGTTGGTTTCAAGCTTTTGTAAAGTATAATTTCGTGAAATTGAAGAGAAGTCTCAATTACATCACAAGCTGCTTTAATGTTCAGTTAATTTCGGGGAAAGAAAGCTTGGATTTTTCAGTTAAACGCATTGATTTTTCGAAAGAGATTGAATCTGCGTTTGACTTTGAATTCTGCAGTTTGTTATTTATCAGTTTTGTTTTCTGGTGTTCGGGGCAAGTAAGTCGACTTTGGTTTTTGGAGTTTGTGTGATTCTGGGAAGATAGGTGTTTATTTGAGAGGAAAATCAATTTTTGTTGGTATTTGAGTTGATCATCGGGCTTCTGAATTTGAGATATAGCTTGGACTTCACAGTACATTTTTCATGTATTTTTTTTCGAATTCGACAGGTAAATTTACGACTTTTTTACATTTCTGTACCTTTTAGACGTAACGCGAATGTTTGTTTGTTCTTGAAGCAACTATGTACGAAGTTGATTTTTGGGTTGTTTTGATCTGGATGTGTACTTTCACGCTTATTACAGATGCGTGCCACAAAAGAAAAATTAAAATCGTATGCCTATGCTTCTGCTGTTAACAAAGTTGAGCTTTTCTTGAATTGATCGACTCAATAATCTTAACACCGTACTTTTCCCTGTATGGCACGGACAATTTGCTGCGTGATAGCTAATTTCAGTTTATTGGATGAGGTTCAGAGATCAGATTTCAAAACATTGAAGTGAGATCTGCTAGGAATCTGGATACTATCTGGTGATTTGTGTCTCTGAACAAATGGGGTTTGACATGGGAACTACGCTACAAAAGATGAACATCTTATCGGACACTGACAACACTTCAGTGGTTGCGATTACCTTATTTGTCGCACTTCTTTGTGCATGTATTGTGATCGGTCACCTCTTGGAGGAAAGTCGCTGGATGAATGAATCCATCACGGCCCTTATAATTGTAAGTACATTTGTATGAATATTAGCAGAGTTGAGCGTCTATTTATCCGTTTTTCACGTAATTAAGTAATTGCGAGTGACTTAAATGACAGGGTGTATGCACTGGAGTTGGGATTCTACTAATAAGTGGTGGGAAAAGCTCGCGTCTTTTGATCTTCAGCGAAGATCTTTTCTTCATTTATCTTCTTCCACCAATCATTTTTAATGCCGGGTATGTCAGGCGTTTCAATGAATTGTTCTCTGTTTTAAAAGTACAATCTTGGTTTTTTCTTTAGATATTTATATTCAAATTCTTTCGCACTGCAAGACATCCAAGAATTCATTCTTAGATGCGGCCGAGTACTAGAGTGTTTCACCTCCTTTATTCTCGAAATTCAGTTTTTCTCGTAGGATTTGCAGTAGAAATAGTGAGTAGCTTAAGAGGTGACAATTCAACTGCAGTATGGAAAATAACTAGTGATTTTATTTTAGGAACCGTGAAACTTCAAAGGGAAGACATTAGAAAAAAAAAACGAAATACCTACTACACATGCTTCTTGCATGCTTGCACTATTTAAGGAAGATTTAACTTCGTAAGGGGTCAGCGTCCAACCATAGCTCACAGGGTTAAATGTTCTATACTTTCCAATCTTTCTTCTTTTGTTTGAGTTTAAGAAATTTTGAAGTAAATTGAAGACAAAAGAATGGAAAATTTTGAAGAGATTAATTCTCGTATTATGATTTGCACTTCTTTCCCTCTGCAAATGTTTTGACTCAGAGAATTTTACAAGAAAGGTTTACTATATTTTTGTAGGTTGAGTGTGAGTATTCCTACTTTTGTTACCCTTTTGTTGCTTCAAATAGTAATGCTAACCTTCTTGAGACCCTGTAGACCTTCGGAATGGGGAGTATGTTAATTTAATGATATATAACGATAGCTAATTATGTTTGTAAATTGTAATGGTTTGCACAGGTTATATTAAGTACTGTTCTTTTTTACTCACACTATTCATCAGGTTCCAGGTCAAAAAGAAACAATTTTTTCGCAATTTCTCGACTATAATGCTGTTTGGAGCAATTGGTACTCTGATTTCATTCGCCGTTATATCATTGGGTATGCATAAATTACCTTTTCTTGTATATCTAGTCTAAACAATATTTGTTAATTTCTAACAAGAAAATCATTAATGCCTCTCTTGCTCTTTCGGATCTTTATGGAAAGAGCTAAACAAATTTAATGATAATGAAAAATAAATAAGTCATCTTAGCTGGCTGATGCATACTTTTTAACGAGTTTTGATTCTACTTCTTCTAATTTTTCACATGTAAGAAGTTGTCCACTCTACTACTATTAACCACCTCATCTAAAAACTCAAGGTTTTAGATGTAAGCCATGCTTATATATTTAAATTTGATCTTCAACACGCTCTCTTACTTGCAGGCTAGAATCAATTTTCATTAAAGACGTGCAAAATTTCATAAATGAGTGGCAGCAAGAAGTAAACCTAGATATTTTTTGTTGCTCTACTGTATTAACCACCTTATCTAAATGTTTAAGCATTACAGATCTGCCACATTTATTCATCTAAAATTTGGACTTCAACAGCTACAGACAGAGTTTCTTTTCTTATGGGCTTTGATATGCTATAATTTTGCCTGTCATCAAACTCCTTTAAGAAAATCTGTTCTCAGTCATGGAAAACAGCACGCAGGAAAGGCTTTCTGTTCCATTATTGTATGTCTGTGTATCCGTTCAACTGAACTTTGGTTCCTCTTGTAGAACCTAATTCTAGCATCTAAATAGCATGTTCCCATAGCCTAATTAAGCTCTTCTTTCTTTTGGATTTTGGAGAGAGAAGGGGTGATGCATGACAAGGGACACTTGTATATTTGTCCCCCTTGCTTGTCTCGAACAACACTGATTTTGAGGATCAGAAGGAAATTTTGAAGGAAAAGAATAAAGAATAAATATTGAAAAACAGGAAGATCATTGCTTTTTCAGAATTTTTTGAGTTCTGAATATTTCTATAAATTTATTTAACATTCATTTCATCTGTTAGAATGTAAATGATCGTGCTGTAGCCTACATCTTCAAAACTCTGTGACAGGTGCTATTGGCCTTCTCCAGCAAATGGATATTAATCTCGCAATTGGAGAATATCTTGGTACTTCTCTCTCTCTCTCTCTCACACACACACACACAAATTGTAGCCTAACGCATTTGTCATTGTTCCAAACTAAAAAAAAACTGTCTTCAGCACTTGGAGCAATTTTCGCCGCAACAGATTCAGTATGCACCTTGCAGGTAAATTTTGCCACATTATGCTGTTGAAAATCAGAACTGAAAATCTTGCTTCACTGCCTGATGCATTATATCTGATGTTACAGGTCCTAAATCAGGATGAGACACCTTTATTGTACAGTCTAGTCTTTGGGGAAGGAGTCGTAAATGATGCGACATCTGTGGTTCTCTTCAATGCAGTTCAGAATCTTGACCTGACTCATATAAACACCACTATAGCTTTGGAGCTATTTGGGAATTTTTTGTATTTATTCGTAACAAGCACCATATTGGGAGTTGTTGTGAGTATTCATTCCTCCCTCCCTCTCTCTTCCCACACCCCCCTCTCTGGGAGGTTTGTGTTGTGAGTTTAAGCTTCTAAATTCTTTTAAATTGAGTAATTTTTCACATTTTTCATCTGCTGCAGGCTGGACTGTTTAGTGCATACGTCATAAAGAAACTCTACTTTGGAAGGTTTGTGAGGATATCCATACGTGTTATTTTGTTTTCAGCCTGAATTAAGTTGAAGTTGATACTTGTTATTTTCTTTTCCAACCAATTTATGTTTGCACAAGAGTTCAAAAAAGTTCTTAGGTCTCATAATTTTTTAGCAAAATCAAGTTTTTGTGCACCAGATATATGTGCATTTCTATTTTTGATAGAATTGGTTCAAGTCAGATAAGGGTTTTCAGGACGACTTAACCTGAATGGGACGAGATATATATCACATACCCAATATACCACCTAATGAATTTATGAATTGCAGGATGTCCATCGTTATTGTTCTGATAGATAGACATGATATGTTAGAAGAATCATTTGTTAAGACAAAAGCTTGTTCTTCACCAGTACTGTTCTCTCTATGACTAATTGTTTGATGAACTACAGGCATTCCACAGATCGTGAGGTTGCCATTATGATGCTTTTGGCATACCTTTCCTACATGCTATCTGAAGTAAGTATTCTGCACTTGTAAGGAGCTTATAGAAATTGGCATTCTTCTTTGACAACTTTTAAGAAGCCTTTACCTATTGTTCCAATTTAATAAATGAACCTTTCTTTTGGCCTAATATGTCGTGCAGTTATTCAATTTAAGCGCAATACTCACCGTGTTCTTCTGCGGCATTGTGATGTCACATTACACCTGGCATAATGTCACCGAAAACTCGAGAGTCACCACCAAGTATGGCGTTACCTTGCACAACATAACACTTTTAGAATACATTGTTGCTTATGACGCTTCCCATACCCTGAGTTAATAAATTGACGTTTCTTATTGATTTGTATCTTCAACTATTCTGCAGGCACGCCTTTGCCACTTTGTCATTTGTTGCTGAGATATTCATATTTCTTTATGTTGGCATGGATGCTCTAGACATTGAGAAGTGGCGTGTTGTAAGTAGCAGGTATGGTTTATATGTAGATGAAATATTTAGCCTCCGCTTGGCAAAATTTATAAATGATCAACTTCATTTTTAACCATACATTCCATTGGGGACCCACAAGTACTACCCATAATTCATTCTATCAATTTATAAATTAAACCGTTTATAATTTTTTTCCCAAATGGAGGCTTAGCCACCATAGTGTAGTTTCATGAACTTTGCTATACAAGAAGAGATTTTGTATGCTATTTGGTTAGAAAAACATTTGACTTTTTTGGTTATTGTCAGCCTGAAGACGTCAATTTCTGTCAGTGGAATTCTGTTGGGATTGGTTTTGGTAGGACGAGCAGCCTTCATTTTTCCTCTATCGTTCCTGTCTAACTTGACCAAGAAGTCTCCATATGATAAAATCGACTTTAAGAAGCAAGTATGAGCTCATAAATAATCATTTCAACTGTACAACATTCTCCTTTGTTTGGGCTATCTAACAATGCTCCCATTTGTGATTTGCAGATTACAATATGGTGGGCTGGTCTTATGCGAGGTGCTGTTTCGATGGCTCTTGCTTATAAACAGGTAAATAATTAGCTATGACTTTCAGTGAAATAGAATGTTTTCCCCACATTTATCAACACTGAAAGTGCATTCACAATATTTTGAACATTTTTGAATCAATCAATATTTTTGTTGCCTAAAACTGGATGTAAGAAAGTTAAGTAAGAAAATATACACAAGTTTTGATACACGAGCAATTTTTTTGAAGTGCAACAGAAATAGGAATGAACTAAACCAGAACAAGTCGGTGCTTGTCTGTTTTGGTTCAATTAATACCCTACATGGAACTATTTGGTTTTTTTTTTAATCATATATAGAATTCTTATTGGTACTCGGTTTGGTTTGATCTAGTTCATTTCTCAGTTGACCTGAGCTGTTGCTCTTAAATTTTTCATTAAAAATATTTGCAAATGAAAATCATTTAAACTATCGAAGATTTTATATTAAATGAAAATCATTATTTAATCTTAATTATCAAAATATTATGTTCAAGTCCTTTTCCCTTCTTTAAGATTCACAAATAATTCTATGACCTTTACGTAGATTGATAATGCTGTTCTATTGACGTGTTATGGGAAACGATAAAGGGTTGGTAAGTTTGTATTCTATATCGTAGGTCTTCTAACAGAATTTTGCATTTCACTCGTGCAGTTTACAAGCTTGGGACACACCAATGTACGTGACAATGCTATCATGATTACCAGTACCATAACAGTTGTTCTTTTTAGCACCGTGGTAAGATATCTCAAGCTTCTGAAAACTGCTTGGAAGGATACACAATTGGGTCAACATTTTTTAGAAATCCATCATCCTAATTTTGTAAATTTTCACTTAGTGCAATCCTAAAATGTTCGAAACACCTCGTCTAAGACAAAATGCATGCACAATTTTCAAAATGGTGACTCCAACACTTGAATACCCGACCTTTATTGATCAATAATCTACTTAGAGAAATCTTCTCTCTGACATTGTGAACTTTTTGAATGAGGTGGTTCAATACATGACTTTTATACTTCATTTATTGTGAAAGGATATGAACATGTGGCCTTTTGGGTCTATGCAGGTGTTTGGCTTGATCACTAAACCTCTGGTGAGGTTCTTACTGCCTTCATCAAAACACTTAACCAGAATGATTTCATCGGAGCCAGTTACCCCGCATTCCGTCACACTGCCACTTCTTGGCGGTGAGCAGGATTCCTTAACCGATCTGTATGGACAAAGCATAACACACGGACAAACTTCAGAAGCTAGTGGAGTTGGCGGAAACATGCCCCGTCCAAACAGTTTACGGATGCTCCTATCCTCTCGTACTGTCCATTATTATTGGAGAAAATTCGATGACGCTTTCATGCGTCCTGTTTTTGGTGGTCGTGGTTTTGTTCCTTTCGTACCCGGCTCACCAACTGAAAGAAGTGTGCATCGTTTCCCGGAAGGACTCGAAAAGCTGCAAGAACACTGAATTAGATCGTTAGCCGTGTTACTAGGTGGTGTACATAATCAATTTTTGGCTTTCATTTGTATATATTATAGCGTATTTTGTTATTGAGTTCAAGTGGATGTCTAAAATAGCATGGATTGTAAAACTATTTGTTCTGTAATGTTCACTTACCTTATAGTTTGTGTGGGAAACTGGAATTTTATATAAACTCCATGGTATTGTATATTGTTTTCTTGTACACGAGTTAATATCAGAATCCAATTATAATTTAAGCTATATCAGTGCTTAACTTTTTTGCGTTTTTACGATCCTTATTTTCAAAATTAAAAATAGGATTGAATTGGAAAAATTGGTTTGAGTAAATGGCCTTTAGCTTCTCTCACTGCAATATTTTCCTGCTTATTAGGCTTGAATTTAGTAGATCCATATTGGATCACAAGTTGTGGTGATACTTTCACGAAGCTTACAGACCGACAGAGTTCTCTATCCTCGTAGGGATGGAGCGGCAAAAGCACTAAGAATTCAAGAAAATATCAGCCGACATAAGCGGTCGGAGGCATTTTAGCTCACTGGTAGCAGTAATGTATGCAGTTTGGGCATCCTAATGAAATAGTAGAATTGAACCTTGTTTACAGCATGACCCGATGAATAAAATCTAGAAGATTGGGTGAAACTGAGCTTGCATTCTTATTCTATTCGACAAACTAGTTCTCTTTACATTCGTGCTGAAAGATTTCTATCATTGAAGATCATAGTACAAAAGGATTAGCACGGTAATCCAGATATTAGAGCCATCTCTATCAGGCACAATGTAATACATTTCTAAATAGTTACACGAACACCTGCATAAACTCCTGCACTATGCACGCAACAAGCATCCTACAACCAGACTAATAAGCGCTACCATGCAAACGAACAAAGAGGGGAATCCAACTTGAACTTTTCTTGCACCAATCTTTCTCCTCAACATTACCTGTAAAGAGCAGGTGTTACCAGAAAGATTAAGTCAACATTGTTGAATTAAAGCCACCTTTTGTTTCAAAACATGTCTAAAATATATTGCTCTCTCTTAATTTTAGGAATGAAGAATTACTTATCTTGAATGTAATTCTTATGCTCCTTTGTTTGGCACTTAATTATAATCGGTCAAATCACTTTTTATCCACATATTTCGTGGAACTCAAAAGTAACACCCACTTATCAACTGCTCGTTTCTATCTATTTATAATTTAAATCGATTATAAACAATTTCCAAACATGTTTACAAGTCAGAATAAATAACTTATTGATTAGCAATTGGAAACTTCGACCAATATAAAAATATTTTATTTTAAAGTTTACTTATTTACTTATGGCATGTTTGATGTAAAATTGTTTAAAATAACTTTGTGAAAATTGATTTTTTTGGAGAATCTGTGCTTTAAAAGTGGGGAAAAGTTATGGATCCTCATGTAAGATTATTTTATTGGAAGAATATATGATTAAAAATGAGTTTTAAAGATTGGGTACCAAACGTGCTATAAGTAATATTTATAACCTTAGCCAAATATTCTCCAAGAGCAATCAATTGGATTGATGACCTAAAGCCAGGTAACGTGTCTTGTTCTATCACGTTCTGATGTAATTCATGACACTAATGCAGTCTATACAAGTAGATTAACCAAACACCCCACCCACCCCACCCCACCCCACCCCACCCCACCCAAAAATAAAAAAATGAAATGAATAATAAGGAATATGTCATATATACCCATTCAACCATTACAAGAAAGTAGGGGGA
>CAIGRP010104407.1:0-44886 GCA_903798385.1 Fraxinus cuspidata | reverse complement strand
AGCTAATTTTTGGATATGTCATAATATAGAGAATTTCCTACTTTACTAAAAAATTATGAAGTTTCGGGGTCGATAGCTTTACAAACAATTTTTTTTGAAATTGCCATTGAGATAGAAAACAAAAGCAATAACATTTATTTTCCTTTTATTTCACATCAATAGTTGCATATACGATGTGTAGTTGCATATACAGTATGTTTCATGTACGGTATGTTGGTTGTATATCCGGTAAGCTGCATCTATGGTATGTTGCTATAAGTTGCATATACGGTATGTTGCATATAAGATATGTTACTATATAGTTAATTATTTAATTAAGTCTACGGTCTATGGGTAAAGTTAATTTTGTGACGTTTCGATCCATGCGGATCGGGGCATTACAAAGACTCTACTCGATCATTGAGCGAGTCACCTAAATCCTGAGCAAGTAATATATAGCTAATTTTTGGATATGTCATAATATAAAGAATTTCCTACTTTACTAAAAAATTATGAAGTCTCGGGGTCGATAGCTTTGCAAACAATTTTTTTTGAAATTGCCATTGAGATAGAAAACAAAAGCAATAACATTTATTTTCTTTTTATTTCACATCAATAGTTGCATATACGATGTGTAGTTGCATATACAGTATGTTTCATGTACGGTATGTTGGTTGTATATCTGGTAAGCTGCATCTATGGTATGTTGCTATAAGTTGCATATACGGTATGTTGCATATAATATATGTTGCTATATAGTTAATTATTTAATTAAGTCTACGGTCTATGGGTAAAGTAAAGTTAATTTTGTGACGTTTCGATCCATGCGGATCGGGGCATTACAAAGACTCTACTCGATCATTGAGCGAGTTTGGATTTAGGACTCGTTCATTATATTCTTTGATTGCTAGTTCAAGTTCTTTGAGGTAGCAGTGAGTGAAGTCTTAATTGGAGGATAGATCTCGGTACTTTGGAATCGAGGTTAAACAATTAGATATTATATACTTGCAATAAAGGAATTCATTAATAATTATGATGATACGATCGTCGTTCTAAGGCATTCTTTATAGTCATTTAAGCTTGAGCTCAGTAGTCCAACAATGGGATCGTTAGACTCTATTATGTGATTTGTTCCCAATGGATTTGCCTTATAAAAATGGTAATAGGACTGCTATACATGTTAGAAGGGCAAAATGGTCATTTTGTCAATTTCTACGTGTTGAGGATCAAATGAGGGTTGACTTGGGGAATGATAATTAGAGGATATTATTATTGGATCAAGATTTGCTTCTATAATTATCACTCGAGTAGAGAGTGTAATTTCAACTTTTTGGTAGTATAAGTTGAGATTAATATATGTGTCTTAATTGGTTAAGAGTTGACCCTTGGAAGCATCTATCAGAGCTTAGGTCTTGTCAGTCTGGTTAGTTCCTTCTCCGACTCTAATATAGGTGTGAAACTTATTTGCCCTACTACAATAAAGTCAATGGGAAATTGTGGAGTTATGGAACCCTAATTGAGTATTATTAATATGCCCTTTGTGGGCACATTTCTCAAGATATTAGCGTTAGCCACATTCTTTCATTTTTCCAAAAGGGAGGCGCTTAAAAGTAGAGAATAAAAGGGAAGATCTAAGGGAGGAAGCTTTGGCTAGAAAGGTGGAAGGCCATTAAAAGCTCTTCTAAGGTTATAATCTCACCTTGATGTATGACAATTTAAAAACAAAATCCAATAACCACAAAGGAGATCTAAAATCTACAATCTATTTGGATTTAATCTTCTAAAAAAAATCAATTTCCTCTTGTGATTAAATCTAAAAGTCAACAAATGGTATCATAGATAATGGTTATAGAGATCCTTGAGAATGACCAGTTTTTAAAATCTTACTATAATATGCATTTTTAGTATGCGTGGTTAGGTTAGTTGATTTTATATGTTCATTACTTTTTATGCTTAAAATAGATATTGATATAATTACTTTTGGCTCTAGAATATCTTCCTCCAATTCTTGTAATTTAATTTATTTATTGCAAAATCTCTCCATAAAATGTAAGCCATAAAGCACAGGGTTTTGTGTATTCATTTTCAAATTTTGAACACTTTTGTACCATGACAAGAGGATGAAATTTTGGGCTTTTTGTTACTGATTTTTCATGGACCCAGCTTTAAATGTTCTAGGTTTGTGACAGTAGCACCAAGATTTGCCGTTTTCTCAGTTGCTGACAAAGACTTGATGTTTTGAAGATAAAAAAAACCTATGATATGGAGATGTTTGTTGAAAGATTGGAATGAAGGAGAAATGGGACGAATAAGAGCAAAAACCATGAAGGAACAACCACAGCTGCTATCGGTTGCAACAACAGTCGTATCTGCTATTCTAATGGAAGTAGTTATTGCTACTGTTGCAAATTGTGGTTCCTTCTACGACTGTCACTTCGATAGCAGCAGTGGTGGCCTCTTTTTGGGACGTCATCTTAATTCCCTTCGGGTATTGTGTAGAATGGTGGTTAGACATATTACCATGGTGGTGTTCATAGGATTTGTTAGTTTGGGCTTAAATTAAGTTTTTGGGCTTCTCTTGGAGACCTGAGCTAGTCTTAATACATAGGGGCCCTTGTCTAAAATGATTAAACTTAAAAAAAAAAATTGACCAGTATTTGGACATTTTATGAATTGGACTACAAAGAAATTGAAGAGTTGGGCTAGAATGTGACCCAATGAACTACTTTAATTATTATTGTAATTAAAATTCCTGGGATGTGTCGTAAGTGATTATAATTTATTTATTTATATATTGACTTTATTGCTTTATGTATGGTGAATGAATATTTTTACATGTCATGTAGATTAAATAAAACACCACCCAATATACTAAAATCATATGCATTGGTATTGATTTTTTTTTATCACTTTTAATTAAGTAGAAGTGGTTGCAAAATTATATTTAATAATCTGTTGCTATTATAATTGTTTATATATGGCCGATTAATTATTGAATTAAAATTCTACGATTTAAAATAATAAGTGGGAGATGGCTTATGTGCACGTATAAACTCACAGCCACCTCTATTATCCATTTTTTTATTTATTAAAATACGTATTTTCTAGTATCAAATTATATCGGTCTCCCTAAAGGAAGACTACATTATTTTAAATTAACTGAAATTGGATCTAGAGATAGAATACTTTAAAATGAAATAATGAGGTGATTGTCCTATAGATAAAATATCATATATATTTGATATTTTAAAATTATTAAGAAGGTTAATACACTTATATGAAAATTTTGAAGGATTTTCCATTGAAAATTCCTACAAAATTAATTATTGCATGAGATGTCTAGTTCAAAATAATGAGTGGGAGGGTCCCAATCTTGCCGCAACTACATTAACCTCCTATGTAGGGCGTGTTAGAGGTTGCAAGGGTATTAGGTTTTTGATTGAAAACATAGTTTTGGGTCTATATTTGCTTATTTGCATTCATGTATTATACAAAGATTATTATTCATTTTATTAATAAGCGAATGATTAAAATTGTTCTTATATCTAAAAAATACAAATTTGTGCTAATTGAACCCTTAAAGATGACTGCACAGAATCTCAAGACCTCATAATTGATGTAAAATGATTAGCATCAATTTCCTTTTGCGGAAGTGTGCCTGTCGACATGCAAATCGAGGCAGAGAATTCTTCAAGTTTTGAACATTTTTTTTAAATTAACTGAAATTGGATCTAGAGATAGAATACTTTAAAATGAAATAATGAGGTGATTGTCCTATAGATAAAATATCATATATATTTGATATTTTAAAATTATTAAGAAGGTTAATACACTTATATATGAAAATTTTGAAGGATTTTCCATTGAAAATTCCTACAAAATTAATTATTGCATGAGATGTCTAGTTCAAAATAATGAGTGGGAGGGTCCCAATCTTGCCGCAACTACATTGACCTCCTATGTAGGGCGTGTTAGAGGTTGCAAGGGTATTAGGTTTTTGATTGAAAACATAGTTTTGGGTCTATATTTGCTTATTTACATACATGTATTATACAAAGATTATTATTCATTTTATTAATAAGCGAATGATTAAAATTGTTCTTATATCTAAAAAATACAAATTTGTGCTAATTGATCCCTTAAAGATGACTGCACAGAATCTCAAGACCTCATAATTGATGTAAAATGATTAGCATCAATTTCCTTTTGCGGAAGTGTGCCTGTCGACATGCAAATCGAGGCAGAGAATTCTTCAAGTTTTGAACATTTCTTGGCTACAAGGATTGCACCAACCCTTGGCTGGTTCATTTGGCATCCAATTAGCCTTTGGCTATGCTTGTCCCCAATGAGCCGTCCCATGCACGTCCTTCCAGTACGTGGTCAGCACGTACCATCCTGTGTTGTCCTATTAGGTCTTCTAGTTGCTTCATCTGTACTAGTTGCTGAAACATCGTAGGTTTAGGGTAAGAAATCATATTCCGCTGCCCGTTCGGGCAAACCAATTATTTCTCAAGACAAGTAGAGCCAGAGAAAGTCCTTTGCACCTATTTTGCAGGCCCCACAAGACTCATGTAACAACATGCTGATATATAAGGAACCTTACATTCACCATGGTGAGCATACAATTTTATTTACTAAAGAGGAAGAGATTTTATCTGTGCCTTACAAGTTTACACTTGGCGAAAAATTCTTACACCACAGGGCCTCGATAATTAAGGTACGTGAGAGCTTTTAGAGATTTAGTTTTTATAGTGAGTTATGACAGGATTGATAGATGTTTATCATATCTTGATACACTTGGTAAACGAGGATGATTATTCTCATTTATTTCTTAAGTCCTCATGGTGCATTGATGGGTGTTCAATGCAAGTAATCAAATGGACACCTAGTTTTACCTCTCAGCATGAGACCCCTATTGTTCCAGTCTAGGTTTCTTTTCCATTATTGCACATTCACTTTCAGGCCAAGAGTAGCTTATTTTCCATTACTAAGGCAATTAAAGTACCACTACGCATTGAAGAGGCAACATCTAATTTACATAGACCTAGTGAGGCTCGGGTTTATGTTATGGTAGACTTGGATTATGATATCCCAATAGTGTGGATTGAGAGAGAGGAGCGTGATGGTTATGACAGACCATCTTCTAGGGTAAGAAGCCAGATTTTTCTTTTGCTGTAGACACTTTATTGGGAACTATATGGTTAGATCACGACCTGTACCACCTCTTGCAGCCCAAGTTGTATCCATTATTAACCCTACTCCTAGGCCCACTTCTATCTTGGCCAATGATAAGGATAACGAGAAGGAGATAGTTGTTGAGCCTCATAAAAGATAAACATCTGTTCGTAGGGATTAGAGAAGATAGCATGTTGCTAGCACTTTAGCTATCCATATTCATTCTACTCCTCAGCAAGTACTTTCTGTAGTTATTTTAGATTTCTCAGTTATGGCCACTTCACATACTCAGATCTAATCGGTTACTCTACTAGTAACTTCTAACTTTAGCACCACTCCATCAGTTATTAGCACAACTCTTCATACTAGTTCTGTTTTGCCTCCTACTTAGAGTATTGTTGTTTCTACTATGATTAGTCCTCAGATTCAGTCAGTTATGCCCCTAGTTGCTCCCTTAGTAATTCAGTCAGCTTCTATCACCATTATAGTTCCTTCAATAATTTCTACTTTAGCTGCTGCTATTTTTATTCTACCCAAAATTATCGGCCAATCTACGTTTATTTTGATCCCTTTATAGATTTTATGCTTATGATACAACTACCGTGGTCACACAATTCTAGGTCTCAGCCAAGCCAGGGGACATGTACCTTCTACTACTATTACCCATCCTATCTATCAGGAGAATGTGGATGCATCCATTCATTCTCTGTATTTTGAATAGTTTGACATATAGGGTTCAACACAGATTAAGGTCTACCAGCAAAACCCTTTTCACATGTCTTGTTCAGATCATTTGGTAAGTATGGCTAAGAGGATACATGATGATGATTTTGTCCCACTTGGTCAGAAGAAACATCCATGTGCTTCTAACACCCAATTACCAAAGAGGTTCACTAGGAGTTAGTCACGGTATACATCCTTACATTTCCTATCCCCATGAATGTCTTCATATGAAATATGAAAGGTCTATCTAGTATAGCTACTCGTAGACGACTGAAGAGACTTATTCAGCTTCATTATGTATATATTTTTGTCATTTTGGAGCCCTCTAATCTTGAGCAGAAGTTTCTATTTATTCGACGCTATATGCGCTTCGACACTAGAGTTTACAATGAGTATTATAAGATATAGATATTCTAGAACGTGGGAACTAATGTTACTGTTCTTGATGATCGCCACCAGTTCCTTCACGTTAGAGTTGAGGATCCCAGACTAGGATGCCATATCATCTTGACTCCTACCTAGATTTCCTACGAGGCTGCTGTTAGGAAGAATTTGTGAGAGGGTTTTCACTATATTTTCCTCGCTATGGATGACACTTGGTTAGTTGTGGGGGGAACTTTAAAGTTATTGCACATGATGGTAAGTGCACTGGTCACCTCACTAGTGATCGAAGTAGTATGATATGATATTGGATTGTGGGTTAGATAACGCTTGTTTCTCATATAGTCGGTATACTTGTACCATTAGTCGGACCAATGGCTGGGTCATTACGAGATTGGATAGATTTTTGATTAACTCTATAGCTACAGCTTTTGTAGAAAGCTTATAGAGAGGCATATAAATTGGACTTCATCTGATCACTCGCATTTACTTCTACAGTGGACTTCTGATGATGATTTGGGGGTTATGCCCTTTTGATTCATCAACGTTTGGACTAAGCACTATGATTTTTCAGCTTTCATCTCTCATAAGTTGTCACTCACTACTTATCTTACAAAGATGCCTGCTCTCTAGGAGAAGTTCTTCAGGTAAAAACAAGGATTACGTTAGTAGAATAAACATATATTCCAGTGGGTAAAGGATGCCAAGAAGAAGGTCAACCAAGTAAAGATTGATTATGGGAATGACCCATCACCATAATATCGTGATTTATTGCATCGTGCATAGGCTAATCTGAACCGAGGCCTTATCCATTAAGGAGGGCTTTTGGAAACATAAAGTCGGTTCACATCAGGTGTATAATGAGGACTAGATCTCGTATCAGGACTATCATGGCTAAAGTAGGAGAAGTTTTATCTACTTCTACTGACATTTGGAGTTTAGCTATCTCATTTTACCTGGATTTATTTTCTGTTCCATCACAGCCTCTAGATCCCATCTATCCAGATATCATTCCCAAGCTACCGATGAAGGCAGATAATATGGAACTAAACTTCCTCGTTTTGATTCATAAAGTACAAGATATAGTTTTTATTACTGATGCTAACAATGTTATAGGCCACGATATATCTGATCCCTGTTCTTCCAACATTGTTAGGATATTATACAAGATGATGTGTACACAAGAATCATTGATTTCTTTGAAGGTTGTCACCTTCCTCGTGGTTTCGCTGCTACCTCTATTATCTTGCTCTCGAAGAGGGAGAATGACTACAAATGAATAGATTTAAGACCTATCAGCTTATGTACAGTGTTCAAATAAGCTTATAACCAAGCTTTTGAACACTAGATTGAGTTCATTGCTACCATGCATTATTTCTCCTCAGCACAATGGTTTTATCACTGGTCGCCTTATTAAGGATAAAGTGTTTTTGACTCGGAAGCTCCTTTACACTTTGGATAATAAAGTGCAATGGGAAGAATACTATGTTGAAGCTTGATATGGCTAAGATATATGATCGCATGGATTGAAGATTCATATATGATATACTTGAGAAGTTTAAATTTGATTAATTATGGATTGATGGATTAGATGGTACATATCATAGTGTAAGTTCTCATTGCTTTTGAATGGCTATCCCTGTGGTTTTTTCTTATCCTTATGCGGTCTCATACAGGGTGATCCCATTTCACCTTCCTTGCTCATTATCACTATGGACAATTTTTCACGCCCACTCACTTAGAAGTTTTAGGCCTATTCCAGTATACATTATCAATATAGAGGTAATACTTTTGTCTCACACCTTTCATTTGCTCATGATATAATCATATTCGTTGACAGCTAGAAACAGTCTATTCTGAGGGTCATCAACTATTTGGAGCATTATGAATTGGTCTCTAGCCAATTGGTGAATAGAGATAAGAGTGGTCTTATACTACCTATATAGGTATCAGATATTCACATTAGGAGACTTGTGTTCTTGATTGAGTTTACGCATCATGTATTTGGGGATTTCCTTATTTAAGACTAAGAGGAGATTTCTCTACGATGACCTCATTCAGAAGGTTAGAAATAGGATCTCAAGTTGGGTTTCACGATTACTTTCATATGGATAACGAATTACTTTGTTGAGGTCTGTACTATCCTCAATACCACTTTATCTTCTTCAGATTATGCGGCCTCCTAAGGCTACATTGAAGAAATTGGAGAGCATTTTTGCGCGGTTCCTGTGGACATTTAAGGATCAAACGCGTCGTTTACAATGGAGGAGATGGAAGAAGATTTGTATTCCAAATGATGAGGGTAGACTTGGCTTCGGGAGATTAGAGGACGTAGTAGACACTTTCTTCATGAGAGGTGGTTGTTTCGTCTCAAAGATCTCTTTGAACTCAGTTCTTACTGGGCAAGTATTGTTTTGGGACACATCCATCACGTGCAGTAGTTCTCTGTGCAGCCTCTCCTGCCTCGAAGAGGCTGAAGTTAGTTTGGGCCCAAGCGAAGCCATACATTGCGTGGCATCTTGAAGTTGCTAGATACTACATTGGCGTCCTTATTTCCACACAGGCAACACACATCTACGAAGGCACGAACTTTTTTGATGGCACCGGGGAGGATTTTGGATGATTATTTTAGGTTCTTCCAACTATTATCATGGAACAAATCGGGGATATTCTTTTATGTGCAAAGGCCCGGACTACATTGTTTGGAGGGACACATCAAATGGTATACAACCTTAGAACTCATTTCATTTTATATGTGGAGGGCCCGGCTAATCTGGTCAGTAGACAGCCTCATGACTCTTTTCACTTACTATGGAGCTCCATTCTTCTTAACGTAGTCTCATTTTTTTGTTGGAGACTATAACAGGATCCGATTTCAATAAATGCTTTATGGTGGTGCATTGGATGCCATTGGCTTCTCAATGTCAGTGTTGTTTCGAGACCGTGACCGTCAATCTTCTTTTCACAAGCAGCACCATCTCCGACTAGGTACACCATCATTTTGGGAGCATTTTTCAGTTACCTTTGACGTTAGGAGTGAGCGTCAGACAGAGATTCAGAGATTACGTTATTCTTAAAAGCATGTACGAGTTGGACATATTCACATTTTCATTCCTTTAATGATATTCTAGTTTATATGGACTGAGAGGAATGACGAGAAGCATAGGGAAATCTGCATAGTGCCCAGACATATCATCTAGAGAGTCTACCACATGGTCTTTTTTTCTTCACACTAGAGGATTGTTTAGAGCTTTACATTGGTGATGGTATTTGAGTCTTATAAGATCAACACTGATGGATATGTTAAGGATGGATTTACGAGTGGTGGGGGTATCATTAGGGATCACATGGCACTACATCAGAGAGTTTTCATTATCATATGACCTATTCCTGATTTTGGAGGCCGAACTCAAAGCTATACTGGATGGGATTCTACCAGCCAGAGGACTTGGTTTTTAGCTATTTGGGTTGTGGCAGATTCGATTATGGCTATTCACTACATCAACAGGGGTGAAGGACTGTGGACGATTCAGAACATTCTTAGACAGATTAGAGACCTAATCTCATTCTATAGAGACACGATATCCCATATCTACAGAGATGGAAACTAAGTTGCAGACTCATTTGCTTCAAAGGTTTATGATCATGTCGCTATTAGGAGTATAAACCACTCGACCTACCTTGAAAACATTAGGGCACTTGTGTACATTAACAGACATGGACTGCCCAGTTTTAGAGGTTTATAGACTAGTTTTCATTTGCATTTACTTTCTTTGTATGGGACGTACTACTTTCCCATTTATTGCTTTCTATTTATTTTTTTACATTTGTTGCTATGTTGCATTTAGGATATTAGATTTATGCCACTGCTTAGATATACAAAGGACCATATGTTAACCATGATTGGTCACTTCAATGTTAGGAGGTTTTAAATGTTAACATTGATTTTGAGATGCAGATTGACTAGGTTGTTGAGGCTTTCCCTGAGGTTTTCTTTCAGTTCAAAGTTGGTTATAATCTACACAGAATGAACATGTCTCTAACGGAATTAATGAAAGAGCTCCAAAGCGTGAAATCTGTTCCAAAGGCCAAAAGTGAAGAGGCTTTGATTGTGATGGTTGGATCCTCTCATCTTAAACCTTTTGGTGGTAAAGGAGGATACAAGAGGAAGATGGTAAACATAAAGAAAGATGGCAAACCAAAATAAAAGAAAACTAGTACTGATGGAAAGCCAAAGAAAAAATGTTTTATTTGCAAAAGGGTCAATGAAAGAGAAATTGTCCAGATTACCTAGCTAAAGGGAAACAAGGTAAATGCAATGCTCTATTAATTGAGTCATGCTTAGTGGTTGATTCTACTAATACTTGGATTGTAGATTCTGGAACAACTTATCATGTTTGCAATTATTTTTAGGGGTTTTAAGTAACCAAGCACCTCAATGAAAGGGAGTACATTGTAAGGGTTGACACAAGAACAGTGGTGTCTGCCAAACATATTAGGACACTTACTTTATATTTTGAAAATTGTAGACATTTTATTTTAGATGATGTTATTGTGCTTTCGATCTTACATGGAACTTATGAAACTCTCTTATGGTATCTTAGGTTGAGTCATAATTACTAAACATGATTCAAAGATCGGTGAATAATGGACTAAGTTAGAGATGAAATCCATACCAACTTGTGAGTCTTGTATAGAAGGTAAGATGACCAATAGACCTTTTAAGGCTCAAGGAATGAGAGCTAAAGAAGTTTTAGAATTAGTACATTTTGATGTTTGTGGACCAAATAGTTCTTGGTCTAGAGAAAGATATGATTACTTCATCATCTTCACATATGATTACTCTAGATTTGGATACATATACTTTTGTCTCACAAGTCCGAGGCTTTGGAAAAATTCAAGGAGTTTCGGATGGAGATTAAGATAAAATTAGGTAATAGTATCTAGGCCCTCTGATCCAATCAATGTGGTAATTATATATCCCAAGAGTTTAAGGTCTACTTATTGGATAATGGGATATCGTCCCAATTGAGTGCACCAAGGACTTCCCAATAGTTGTATCTTAGAAAGAAATAATTGAACTATTTTAGATATGATGAGATAAAGATGAGTTATTCATCATTGTCTATTTTCTTTTGGGAATATGCACTACAAACGGCCATTGGCATCTTAAATTTTTTACCATCTAAGTCAGTTCCTAAGACACCTCTTGAATTAAGGAATGTGGCAAGTCTAATTTATACCACATTCGGATGTGGGAGTGTCCGACACATGTGCTAAAGGGAAAGACATATAAGATGAAATCAAGCTAAGAGATTTGTTTCTTTGTAGGATATCCACAATGAACAAGTGGTTACCACTTCTATAGTCCTTCAGATAAGAAGATATCTTTTTCTTAGATGATAAGTGTATAGAAGAACACAAGTCCACAAGTACGATTCTATTGGAATATGTTTTAACACATGGTTCAAACAACCCGGTTTCAGATTTCTATATAGAATCAAATAGTGATGATTTGAAACCTCCTATCGAACTAATGGTTACTAATGAGGTAAATGAGTAATTGATGCCTACAAAACCTCATGAACAAATAGAACCAAATGTGCAATTGATGCGTACAAAACCACATGGACAAATAGAACCAGAGGTAATAAAGAATGAGGAACCCAATGTCCCACCTCCACATGCCCCTTACGATAGGGTTAATGAGGATGTTGAACCTAATCAAAGACAGGCCAAAGTAGTGGGAGGGGTAAAGGACCTTTAGTCGGACAACTCAATTAGGCAGCTCCAACCATTACTCATAATAAGAGGGATTGTGAGACCACTTTCTATATACTTGCTATATGGAATCTTATCAATGGTCTTTACTGAGCAAGAGAAAGATCCCATTTCATTTAAGAAAAGAAAAAGGAGGAGTAGATAGGAAGGTTGAAACCTTCAAAGCAAGGCTAGTGGCCAAGGGTTTTACCCAAAGAGAAAGTATAAATTACAATAAAACCTTTTCGCTAGTGCTGTGCTTAAATATATTCGAATCCTTTTATCAGATGATCATTATGATTATAAGGTATGAAAAATGGATGTAAAGAGAGCATTTTTAAATAGACATCTTGACGTGACCATCTTCATGATGCAACATGAGGAGTTTGTGAAAGAAGGCCATGAAAGAAAAGTCTGCAAGTTGTAAAGGTCCATTTGTAGACTTAAGCAAGCATCCCGGTCTTGGAATGTTAGATTTGTTCAATCCATTAAGACCTTTGGTTTTAACCAAAATCTAGATGAGCCTTGTATATAAAAACATATACAAAGAAGAAAAATAGTTTTTTTTATTCTTTATGTGGATGACATTCTACTCATTGGAAATAATGTAGGGACATTGTCATCTATAAAGAAATAGTTGCCACAACAATTTGATATAAAGGACTTGTGAGAAGTTATGTCTAGGGCATCCATATTTTACGACTTAGGAAAAACGTTGGATAACATTATCCCAAACTTTATATATTGAAAAGATATTGTCTAGATTTGCAATGCAAAATTTTAAAAGGGGACAACATGAAGAAGGTTGCTTATGCGGTTGTAAGGAGCCTCATGTATGCTATACTTTGTAGTAGACAAAATATTTGTTACATTGTAGGTATTGTTGGTCATTATTAGTCTAATCCATGATCTATTACACTAGACAATGGTGATGCATTTACTCAAGTACCTTCGTCCAATCGTGACTCTAGAAAGTCTACTCCAAGTTTAGTATTTACACTAGAAGGTGGAGCCCTGGTATGGAAAATCATCAAATCTTATGTTGCTGATTTACCGTGTAGGTAGAATAAGTAGTTGCTTGTAAAGTTGTTAAAAAGGCTGTATGGTTCAAGAAGTTTTTTTGGACCTTAACATGGTACCTTTGGCAGTGGATCTCGTAACACTTTATTGTGATAATAGTAGGACGGTTGCTAATGCTAAAGGACCAAGGTGTTATTAGCGTAGCAAGCACATTGAGAGGAAATACCACCTTATTAGAGAGATTGTTCATCGAAGATACGTGACAATTAGCAAATTACACCAAGAGATACTCTTATGGTGCAACCTTATAGATTTGTTTACTAAGAGCTTACCAACTAAGGTTTTTGATGGGCATCTTGAGAGGATTTTATTCTCGATATGTCACATATACTCTAAAGAGCAAGTGAGAGATTGTTCGTTTGATGCCCTTCTAGTAGTATTTTGTAAAGGACATTATTAGTTAATATTTGATTATTCATGTGTTTTAATTTGAAGCAATAATCTAAAGTTCCATGATCATATATGATGTCACAAGTTGTATACATAATGGTTGGAGTATAGTGAGATATAATTTGTGATGTGATCAAAATATATTGCTCACAATCGATGCATAAAATTGGATGATGTATGTTGATAAGATTGCATAGTTCTTATTGAGATTTGTCTAGATCTTGAGAATTAGAACAATCACGTGTTTGGTATACATTAAACAGACCTATGTAGATGACTCATTTGTGATCGCTAGAAATAAGACTCTGCTCATTATCGAACGAGTCTCCTAAATCCTGAGCAAGTAATGTATCTTTGATTTCTAGTTCAAGTTCATTGAGGTACCAATGAGTAAAATCTTAATTGGAAGATCGATTTTGGTATTTGAGAATTTGGGTAAAATAGTTAGAGATCATATACTTGAAATATAAAGGAATCTGTTAAACATTACGATGAGACAATCATCACTTCATGGAATTCTCTATAGGCATTTGAACCTGCTCACTAGTTCGACAATGGAATGGTTGGACTCTATGTTATGACTTTTTCATAATGGATTTGGAGCGCTATATATATTGGAAGTGCAAATGAGACTTGGAGGGCTATATATATTGGAAGTGCAAAACGGTCATTTTGTGAGTTTCAACATATTGACAATCAAATGTGGTTGACTTGTGGAATGATGATTGGAGAATATTGTTATCAGATCATGATTTACTTCCATAATTATCACTCGAATCAAGAGTACAATTTTGACTTTGTGGTAGAATAAATAGAAATTAATAGATGTGTCTTAATTAGTCAAGAGTTTACCCAATAAGAAATATCTATTGCATCTTGGGTTTTGTAAGTCCATTTAGATCCCTCTCTTGGCTCTAATATAATTGAGAGACTTATGCATGCTACAGAGTCTAAGAAAATTGTGCAATTATGAAACCCTAATTGAGTATTATAAACATGCTCTTTGTGGACACATTTCTCAAGGTATATTATCTTTTTTTTCCAAAAGGAAGGCTCCTAAAGGTAGAGAACAAGAGAGAATATCTAAGGGAGTAAGCTTTGGCTACAAAGGTAGAAAGCCCTTAAAAGTTGTTCTAAGGTTATCATCTCACCCATATGTGTGAAGATTTAAAAACAAAATTCATTAACCTCAAAGGAGATCTAAAATCTAAATCAATATGGATTTAATCTTCAAAGGGAAATCATTTTCCTCCTGTGATTAAATATAAAAATCAACAAGTAGATGTGGTGGAAATTCCTACTTTACAGTTAGTAACAGCTTAATGTTCTCAAAGTGTTGCGACAAACAATTCCGTAATCTTTGCTTTTTTATCTGATCTTGTAAAGTTGATCTTTTGATGTTCATAAAATATTATATGGGAGACAAAATCTTTTAGATATGCTTAAATTGGATATAACGAGCATTTTAATTTCATATATGTTCATGGTCTCACATATATATATGTTTTTTGAAGCAGATGAACTTGTATTCTTTTGAAGACTATGGAACTTAGTTATTGCTATCAGTCTTACGTTATCTCACATTGAAACAACTGACGGTAGAAAAAAGAAAACTAATAAATTTCCATTTGATCTAGGAAAATCTTTTTGCGTCTGATCTTGCTTTATGTCGAGTTGTGACAACTCCACTGCTGCTTAGAATATCCAATTATGGCAACACTAGTAACTAAGACTCTTGACATATAAGGACCCCAAATAAAAGTGGAAGAACATTGAACAAATTGAATGTGTCCTCTGTTATCTAGAACATAAGAAACTCTAATATTAAACACATATTCTGGTCGACAGTTACTGAAGTTCAAAAATTAGGTCTAGTCCTACGTTCCATATAATTCTAGGTATCCTTGTTTGAGGAAAAATTCCAAATAATGAAAGCTGTATATGTTTCGTTAGCATGTGGCACTACACGACCAAACATGTGGGCAGACAGACAACATGTGCAAGGGAGAATGAGACTGAGATTCATTATATGAAATTATAATCTAGGTGGCTTCAACATAGACATCGGCTGGTGATAAGATTTAGGGGCTTAATAGTTACCTTCGTACCATTGACATGGACAATGATTAATAAATTATAGCATTTGGGGATCAAAAATCCCCTCCTGAATTTACTTTGCCTCAAAAGGTATAATTTATTAGATATTGTAACCAGATATAGAAGAAAGGAAAAGAGGGGAAGAAGAAAAGAGAGGGAGATAGAATGAATAGAAGTATTAAATACACAAAAGAAAGAGAAGAGAGAATAAAAAATTGAACAAGAAAAATATAAGTGTTATGTCCTACGTCCAATCAATTTTGGACATAAACAATTTTAATATATAATTGATGCATTTTTACTTATAGTAAGATCTATTATTTATTTGAATTATTATCTAATAAATTAAATAATAGAGTCCGCAAATTCAAATTTTAGTAGTTTATTAATCACAAAGAATTGTGATTGTAAGATACAAATTACATATAATTGAATCTTAGTAATAACGAGATATGGATATCGTTATTATTAATAGATCATCACGTGTGGCATTTTTTACTTGTGAAGTAACTGATTTCACAAACTAAAGTGTGGTAACAATTAAATGAACAGGTGAATGTTTTGTTAAAATTATTTGGAGACCCCATTGGAGAGATTCCACATGGATAACTATCTGTGTGTCGGTGATTAATCTCTAACGTTTGGTAGTGAAATTAGTCCTTGAACTTGAGGTTATCTTAGTTTCTTATATGGAGACAGTCTTACTTTAGTGATGTTGGGTGTTCTTTTGTCAAGAATCGCTAATACGACATCGTTTGGGTATATCAAGAATCATATTAAAATTGTTGATGATCAATAGTGAATTCATCACTCTTAGATAGCAAGAGATTATGATATACATTTCATTTAGTTAAATTGATAACGAAATTCTTGGCCAATGTGTACTTATAAATCGAAAAGAGCTTTCGATTTTCATTGACTCAATAGTAGATGAAAGAAATGGTCGATAATCGAGATTGACACACTTCATATGATGCGAACCACGTAGCAATTGAAGCTACGAGACCCACGATAGATTAGATCAAAGTCAAGAATCAACTTTTGAAAAGTTCGACCTAATAAATTATTGAACCAAATAACCAAGACAATCGCCAACAATATTTTGACCCCATGATCACAAAACTTATGAACCTTACTTAAATTGTTGAGTGCCACAAGAATTTAAACTAAAATAAAAGTCTAAACAAAATTTGGAAAAACGCATCCTAGTTTTGCACTATGTGGCCACAGGTGTAGAACACGTGGTCGCATAGGTTTTTCTTCAACCTTTAGTGTGATTTCAATATGGAGGCATGTGGCCACATGCTTATTCAATTTATTTCCTCATCTGTTGTTTGAACCATGTCGATCCACTTTATTCCCTCTTCCAAGCCCGATATGAAACTTGTTATTTTGCTTGTTGTGATTGTTGTTTCATCCACCTATAGCTTAAACAAGTAATCACATTGCTTTTTTGAACTTATTTGCTTGTGACCTAGTTATTGGTCCTTCCTCCACAGTCAACGAGTCTTTGTGGGCTAGCTCTCATACCATGGATCTCATCATTTCCCTATCTTCAAAATGATTCATCCTCGAATATTCACCTGCATCAAACAAGGAAATATCAGAAACATTGAAAATAGCAGAAATGTTATACTCACCTGGAAGATCCAACTTATAGGCATTGTCATCTATCTTTTCAAGCATTTCGAATGGTCCTTCTCCTTTCGATTGCAACTTTGACTCCCTTGAGCAAAGGGCGTCCTTTTTTCATATGCACCCAAACCCAATCTCCTGATTCAAATGTAATGCACTTTCTTCCTTTATTTACTTGAAAAGTATAATGTTCATTTTTCTTCTCAATCTGGCACCTTACCTTCTCATGGAGGGATCTTACAAACTCAACATTTATTTCCATCTAAGCTATCTCTCCCATCAATAGGTAAATGAATTAAATTCAAATGTGTTAGTGGATTAAAACCATAAATAATTTCAAATGGAGTATAAGAAGTAGTAGAATGTGTGGCCCTATTATATGCAAATTCTATGAATGGCAAGCAATCCTCCAACTCTTCAAGTTCTTATTGACTATAGTACGTAATAATTGTATCATAGTCCTATTAACAACCTTAGTTTGTCCATCCATTTGTGGGTGACGAGTTGTAGAGAATAATAGCTTAGTTTATAACATTTCTATCCGATACAATACTCCTTGGTACCCCATGTAAGTGCACTATTTCTTAAAGAATAAATCCGCAATATCAGTGGGATCATCAGTTTTATGACTTGAAATGAAATGTACCATCTTACTAAATCTATCTACCAACACAAATATCAAATCTCTTCATTTCTTAGTCCTAGGTAAACCCAACATAAAGTCCATAGACACATTAACCTAAGGCCACTAGGAACGTGTAATGGCGTATAGAGATCTTGAGACTTAGCCTTTTTACAAGTGATGCATCTACTACAAACCCGATCAACATCAATTTTCATCTTAGGCCAATGAAAATGTTCATCTAACATCTCTTTAGCATTTTTTTAATCCCAAAGTGACCCATTAAACCTCCAGTATGTGCTTACATACTAACAATTCTTTCATTGAACACATAAATACACATAACTTATTCTCCCGAAATAAATATCCATCATGCCTATAGAATCTATCTATAGCACATTTGTTACATGATTTATATATATTAGAAAAGTTCGGGTCATTAGTATACATGTCCTTAACAAATTCAAATCCTAGAATTTGTCACAAAAGAAGTTAGAAGTACATACCTCTTTGACAACGCATCAGCTACCATATTTTCTTTACCTTGTTTGTACCGAATAACATATGAAAATGTCTCAATAAACTCCATCCATCTTGAATGCCTCTTGTTTAGTTTTTCTTGACCCTTTAAATGCTTCAAGGACTCATGATTGGTGTAAATCACAAACTCCTTTGGCCATAGGTAGTGCGCCATGTCTCCAAACCTCGAACAAGTGTATACAACTCCTTGTAATATGTAGGATAGTTGAGAGCTGCTCCACTTAACTTTTCACTAAAGTAAGCCATTAGCCTTCGTTCTTACATCAAAATAGCTTCAATACCTATTCCTAAGGCATCGCATTCAATCTCAAGAGTATTGTTAAAGTTAGGTAGTGATAAAACAGACGCAATACAAACTTGTTCTTGTTTAATGCCCTAATGAAATCCTATACTTTTCTTTAAAATCTCCATGAGTGGTATGGCAAGTGTGCTAAAATCTTTAACAAAACGGCTATAAAAGCTAGCTAAAACATGAAAACTTGTTACCTCAGTTATGCTTTTAGATGTTGGCTGCTCCTTGATGGCTTTGTTTTTTACCTCATACACTTAAATACCCTTTGCTCTAACAACATAACAGAAAAAACTTGTTTTCATGCAAAATGTACACTTTTTATAGTTAGCATAAATTTGTTCTTGTCTTAAGACCACAAGCACACATCTTAAATATATCCTATATGCTCATTTAAATCTTTACTATATACCAAGACATTATCGAAGTAAACTACTATGAATTTACCCATATATGTATGCGATACATGATTAATTAATATCATAAACATGCTAGGTGTATTAATAAGTCCAAATAGCATGACTAACCACTCATATAAACATACTTAGTCTTAAAAGCAGTTTTCTACTCTTCATTCTCTCTCATCCTAATTTGATGATATCAAATTTTGATATCTATTTTATTAAACGTGCACGATCTATGCAATTTATCTAACATATCATCTAACCTAGGTATAGGAAGACGATATTTTACCATATGTTGTTGATTGCCTGACAGTCTACGCACATCCTCTAAGTTTCATCTTTCTTCGAAACTAGTAATACGGCGCCGCACATAGACTCAAGCTCTCCCTCACATACCCTTTTCTAATCAATTCTTCCACTTGCCTTTGAAGTTCCTTGGTCTACTCGGGATTACTTCGATAAGCCGGTATGTTTGGAATGACAGCTCCATGTACGAAATCAATTTGATGCTCAATGTCTCGAATATGTGGTAACCACTAGGTATGTCCTTCAGAAACAAGTCTTTGAATTCTTGCAATAAAGAAGTAGCAAAACTAAGGAAAGTTGTTTTAGATTCCTAAAAATTGGTAAGTGATCCCTTATAAACCAACAAGATCATAGGTCGGTTCTCTTCTATTGCCCTCTTCAATTTACTCCCTTTCGCAAAGAAATTCACTTTTGACTTCTCTATACTCTCATAAAACTCTTTTTCTTTACACTCTTGCAGCTCTACTGTTTTTTTCTCATAATTAACTACCTCACTTTTTTCTCTCCTGACTTCTTGTCGTGAAGGATCAATCTTACTCTATTTTTCTCTCATTCTTTTATCTTCTTCACTTTTCAATTTGATTTAATCTTTATAAACTTGTGCTGGTGTGAGCAGCGCAAGAGTAATAGGAAATCTTAAGTAAAGTTGTACCTACTTTTGTACCCATCATGTATTACTATCCTATTATATTATCATGGCCTTCATAACAAAATATGCCCTACATACATAGGAATTACATCACACATCACTTCATCGTGATACATCCCAATTGAGAAACTTACCAACACTCGTCTATTTATATGGATCCATAAAACCTAGTTAAAAATGGAATTACATCTAAAACTTACCACTTTTGCATGATGCAGTCGCATAGGTGTAGAGCATGGGGTCGTATAGGCTTTTTTTTAGCCTTTAGTGTGGTTTCGATATGGAGGCATACGGTCGTATGCCTAGATATACTATGTAGTTGCATAGTTTTCTTTGACCTTCTTTGCTCGTGACCTAGTCATTGGTCCTTCTTTCATGATCCACTGTCCTTGATAGCTCTTGTACCATAGTTCTAATCATCATATCTCAAAATTGATTAGATCATATTCACGGAGGGATTATAGTTTCACGATAAACCAACAAGCTCGATTTTGTCATACCACATGATATTTTTCGTCAAATGTATTACTCAACACATTGCTAGATGTCAATCTGAGAGGACGAATGCGAATTAATTAATCTAGGTGAATTAAGGATAAATTAAAATGGTGTTTTAATTTATCTTATTTTGATTAGATCAAAATAATAATTCATGTCGTTAGGCACCGTGATAAAAAACCTGATGGATCACACACAAAATGAGCACTAAAAGAATGATATTAATTAATTAATTAATTGACAAGTGTTGGACATTTAATTAATAGGGATACTTATTAATAGGTCAAATTAATTAATCAGACTAATTTATTGATACACCAAGTTTAATTAATTAGATTAATTAAACATTGGACCAGATTAACTTTAAATGTCGAGCCAAGCCAATTTGGACTTCAATTAATAAGTTGTCAGGGTTTGAAAAATCATAACATGCAATTCATGATCTTGTTAGCACAAGAAATTAGAAACAATATTTTCTCATTCTTGTTCCCTGTGTGGATTTCCATTGGAGGCTAGACAATTAGATAAATGTAAATTGTAGACAATGATAGTTCGTGTTCGAGATAACAAACGAGTTTGCAGAATTCGACAGAGGTATAATATCTATCATAGTTTTTATTAAAACACAGAGCAAATCCTTGGTGGGAATCGAAACTTATTTTAAATTTTGATGTGCATGTATAAGTAAATTCTCAACAGTGGTATCAGAGCATATTTTGTGCCTGTTAGAAACTGTTTTACTTCTTGGGGCCATAAAAAATTGATTGTTTATAATTTTTATTACTCTAAGCTTAAAAGAAAATTAATGTTATCTTCAATTTTTTTTTTTTTGAAAACAAAATAATTTTGGGTCGAAAAATCTAGATCTGGAGGAGATAGGTAGTGGCATTGCAGAAGGAAACACCGTCGTTGAGCGCATAAGGGTTTTGGATGCCGCTGCAAAAAAGAGCAGTGTCCGGCATTGTTCCAGCAACAATGCATGTTGCGGCGCACCGCTTTTTGGCTTGATGCGGCGTCAACTACCATGAGGGAAGAGTTTAAGGATTTGTGGTTTGATTCGAGGCGGGGCCTCTATTGCAATTTTAGAAATTGCATACCCTTGCTTGCAGTATGATTTCAGGGGTAATTTATAATTTTAAAATAAAGGGCATGTTTAGAATATGACATTGCAAGGCCTTTGTTTATAATTTTAAATTCCATATGAACCATTTTTTGAAAATGGTTTTAAATATAATTTTGAAAAAAGGTTTTAAATTAGGTTTTAAAAGGTTTGATCTTAAAATTTCAATTTTGAACCATTTAAAATTTTATAAAAAATTGACGACTTTTTATATTTTCGTTAAAATTAAATTTTAACTTAAATATTAAATTTTGCTCCTAAATTCAATTTTAACCCTCGTTTCAGCCCCATTTTTGGACAAATTTTTTTTTGAATAGTATTTTGTTGGAGATTCTGTGGTTAAAAATAAGGGAAACTTTTCGATTTACGTGTAATATTGTTTTATAGGAGAATGTGTGGTTGAAAATGAGTTTTAAAAAAATGGGGGTCAAACATTGGCTTATTTTATTTGGGAGTTTTATTTTGAATTAAAATGTTAATTCAATTAGAATTAGTGTTGGACTCTATTTTGATATTTAATTAGAATTTGATTTGAATTAAATTATCTCACCCTATTATATTCTTTAAATCAATGTTTTATTCTAATTTGATATTTAATTAAATTGTTGTGCCCTAAATTTTTTTATGGAATTAGAGTTGGACTCTAATTTTGTATTTAATTAGATTTTGATTTTAATTAAATAGTTTCGCCTTCTAATTTTGGAAGTCGAGTTTGACTCTAATTTGGTGTTAAATTAAAATTTGATTTTAATAAAATAAAATCCTCTAATAAAATTAATTAATTAATTTGATTAATTAATTATTTATTTAATTATTTCGATCCATTTGTATAAATTAGTTTAGATAACTTTATTTGCTGGAAATTGGAAATATGTTGATATATAGTATTAGATATTATATATGAATACATTTATGTGATGAATGTATATTTTGAGGGTGATTATGGACTCCACCATGTGGATGCGTTGAATTGTTAGTTTTATTTTTGTTGTTTTATGGGTTTGTGAGCTTTTATTTATTTAGGACCCGTGAGTTTGTTATTATTATTAGTAGCCCGCGTGTCCAATTCTTTTAGACATGTGTGCCAAATAATATAAGATACATGTAGTTGGACTAATTGAAGAAACAAGAAGAGAATGAGACCATAGAGAATGAGCATTGTACGATTCAATGTTGTCCCTTAGGAACTCACCAACAAATCTTCCTTATGGCTTGGGAAGACATAGCGAAAGTCCATAATCGTCCACACTATAATATGTATATATATTTTCATGCTAATATATTATAAAATATATATAATTATTGCGATAATACCTTTGTATGGTAAATCCATCGCTAAAATATTAAGTCAGATTTTTTATTCACCTTCCATCATTATAGAGAAAAAAATCAGATTCCTTAATCAATCTCATCTTATTGAGTGAACTTAAAGCTAGTCTAGTATCGATATATTTGACACTATGATATATTATATATTTCTGATTGATGGGTTCACTTAAATCATATTTATCTTTTGTTGACACTCAATATCTTAATATAATAAATGGGATCCTAGCCCACTACAAGTCAATTATGAATTTCATAAATTTATGTGAGAGAATCATAAATTTGAGTTAAATAGTGGGAGCACAATTAATTTAATAAAAGATCATCTTAAATCAATTGACGTGTTCCTATATATTATTCTTTCATTTCCGTTATTTACATTTATTGAATTATGAGTAACCATATTAATTTCATACGCATACCACATGCTAACAATCAAGGCAAATTTTTTTATTAGCACCGTAATCTGAGAATTGTTCTCATGCATGAAAAAATTGGTTATGTCCTTGAATAGCCCTTTTTTAGAGACAACTGCTGATGACTCGACTAAGGAATAGGTGTTTGCTATAATAAATACAGTAATGATAATAATGTTGCAACATGTGTGATATTTGCAGCTGTGTCACCTGAGTCACAAAAGCAACATGAGGGTATAGATGCTAACACATGATTCTTCATCTCAAAGAGTTATATGATGAACAATCACGTGAGGAAAGATATGAAATTTTCTAACAACTATACTAGTGCATAATGGAGAAAGATCTTCAATCAGTGCTCATGTACTGATGATGTTGACTACATTGAGAAGTTATCTCAATTGAGTTCAGTCATGGACCATGAACAAAGTATTGACTTGGTTTTGTAATCTCTGCCACAGAGTTATTCATAGCTAATTATGAATTTTGATACGAATAAACTTGAGTGTGCACTTCTTGGGTTCCGGAACATGTTTAAAACTATTAACCCAACATTAAATCTAGTAGTGACCAAATCTTAGTCATTGGTTCCTCTAAGGGCATTAAGAAGAAGTCTAAAGAAGGCTTGGAAAAGCATCTAAAATGGCTATAGCAATCAAAACAAATAAGGACATTTTCAAGTCTGATGACCATTGACATCATTGTTGAATGAAACGTCACTGGAAGAAAAATTGTAAAGCTTATATCTACTTCATTAGCTTCTTGGGTATTAGATACTAGATATGGATTTCATATTTATCTAAATATGCATAAATTAAATAGAAGTAGACCACTACAAAAGGGAAATTTGACATGCATGTTGAAAAATGAGCAAATGTTGCTACATTGCCTATACGAGCATGCTTTTTATCATTGTCTTTAGGCATTAATATTAGAATTAGAGAAATGTTATTCTGCTCACATCATTACCACGAACATTATTTAGATTTTATGGACAGTATGTTTGTTTTGGACACATTCGCATTATCATTCCTCTAATGATATTTTGGTATCTATAAAATGATGCAAAGCTTAAGGGGATTCGCATGGTAGCTAGATGTATCATTTGGAGGGTCTATCGTATGATCTCTTGTCATCATATGTGAGGACCGATTCGAGCAGAGCATTAGCGATGGGATTTGACACTTGCACCCATATTTGGTATTTTTATGGACTCCCTTCCCCATCTCCCCCTATTCTGGTTTGGTAGCGGATTTCATCAATCGGATCTGTCAACATCAATACTGATGGATATATCATGGATGGTTATGCGAGTGGGAGAGGCATCATCATAGATCACGTAAGACACTGTATCAAGGTTTTCTCAACTTCGTATGGATCATGCATGATATTAGAGGCAGAGCTCTGGACTATTTTTGATGGGATTTTTCTTGCTCAAGGACTGGGTTATTCAGCGATTTGGGTTGAGTCAGATTCTAAAGTGGCTACTCACTGTATCAGTAGAGGATGAGGACCATGGGCTATTCAGTGCATACTTAGACGTATCACAGACATCATATCCTTCGACAGAGATACAGTCTCCTACTTTTACAGAGAAGGAAACCAAGTTGTAGATGCTCTTCCTGCTGAGGGTTGGGATCATCGACAATATCAGGTATATGGACCACTTAACCTACCACGACATATTAGAGCACCAGTACAAGTTGACAGACATGGATTACCTACTATCAGAGTTTGAATTTTATTTTAAATCTCAATACTTACTTTGTGTTTTTTCTTTTACATTAGTTCTTATTGTAAAGGGAGTAGTACTTGCTAATTTAGTGCTCTCATTATTTTCATATAACCACGGTATTCCTCCACGACAAGTGAGGGCATATTAATAAAATCTTGAAGATACTGCCCTCCTTTATCTAAAATATATATATATCAAAACATATATAATCATGTTTTCCATAATCTCAATAAGCATACCATTTTTATAGCTAGACTTAAACAACTTGTAGTTAAAGTTAAACACATGAAAGAAAAAGTAACAACATATACGACATTCCCTGTGTTGACTTGGGTCGTTAGGTTAGTGGTTCAAGGATGATGGCTGAATGAACTGTTGTTGGCTGATTGAAGGATGGTAATCAAGGAGAGTACAGAGGTTTGGTAGACAGAGCAGGAAGAAAGCGAAGGAAGAAGAAACTAAACATGGGGAAGAAAAAATGGAAAGGAAAAGAAAAGAAAAGAATGAAAAGGAAAATAAAAGAAAAAAAAAATGAAAAGGAAAGGAAAGTGAAAATATGCGGGAGAAGAAAAATAAGAAAAATAAAAAATTAAGGAAAATGAATATAAAAGTAAATTTTAGGATAAAAAAGTGGTGCACATGAAAGAAGAAAAATCTTTATTATTTTATCTTGCATCTTTTACGGAACGCAAAAATGTATGCCGCATACATTTAAAGTAATTTACAGCACAAATATGCATGTCGTAACAAGTCTAATATTCTTTTTTTAAAAAAATGTCATGCCTTAGAAGTACACCATAAATGCTTTAACTATTGATCATTTATGGCATAAACGTGTTAGCATGTCGTAAAAGTGCACACCGGAAAGCACAAACGTGTCGGCATGTCATAAAAAATAGACTATTTATGACGGCATGTCGTAATTAGTCTATTTTTATGACATGCCGACACAGTTGTGCTTTTTGGCGTGCAAGTGAATGCCGTATAAATTAATGCCATAAAAAAGTGAAAAGCATGCCATTAACGTAGTTTTTACAATGTGTGCCTGCATGGAATAAAAAAGATGCTATTTTTTTAATGCATACTCTCATCACGCAGTAAATGTTCATTTAGTGATTTATTTTATGGCATACCTTTGATGCACGTCGTAAAAGTCTATCTTTTGTTTTTATTTTTAATTATTACTTATTTGATTATCTACAAACTTACAGTAATTAAAGAACAGAGTCATTGTTATGGAACAAACAAGATACCAGAATTACTCTTATACCACTTGTTATGAATTTGGATCGCAAGATAATGATAATAATGAAATAAACAAGAAGAAAATAAACACTAAGATTTATGTAAAAATCCAATATGGGAAAAAAATCACAAGCAGAGGAAAAGAAATAAACTATAATCAATAGCAATTGTGTTTACAAGATCTCAATACACTCAATTGAAATCTAAAGCTCTACGGATGTTGAATGAATCTCTCTCTCTCTCTCTCTCTCATTGAATAAAAAACAAAAATGGTCCTGGGCCGGATAAGTCGTCGCTCGAGCGATAGGGAAGCGCTAGACGAGAGACCAAGTCTGAGGTTGTTTTCTACTGGGCTCGCTTGAGCGTCTAGAGCTACCAAAAATTCGGCGACTTTTTCATCCAATCCATAATTTTGATCTCTTCAAGACCACTCCAATTTAGACTCCAATACCTACTAGAATTTGGGTCAAACCACAACAAATCTCCACTTTGATCCAAATTCCAACACAAAGAATTCCAAGTCACGACTCCATCAATAAACATCACTCCTCTTCCAAAGCCCCAATGAACTAAATTAATGACAAACACTTACTAGTTCAAGAAATATTCTAACTTTGCAATGAGAAGTGGTTGTCATCATATCAGCAGGATTATCTTCGGTATCAACCTTGCTCACTACAATATCACCACGGGCAATCATATCATGCACAAAATGATACCTCACATATATGTGCTTAGTCCTTACGTGAAACAACTAATCCTTAGTTAAGAAAATAGCACTATAACTATCACGGAATACTATAGACATCTGCAAATCTTCATTGATTTCACCAATCAATCATCTCAGCCATATAGCCTCATTATATGTCTCTGTAATGGCCATGTATTCTGCTTCTGTTGTAGATAAAGCTACTGTATTTTGCAACTGATAACACAGCCTCCAAGGGTAAACAAATACCCTGTAAGTGATCTCTTCTTATCAAGATCTCTTGTATAATCTGAATCCACATACCCAATAACTTCATCCGAATTTCTACCAAAATGCAAGCAAGCATTAGAAGAGCCCATCAAGTATCTTAAAATCCACCACATTGTTTTCTAATGTTCTTTGCCAGGATTTGCCACGTATCCACTAAATACACTAACTGCATGTGCCAAATTAGGTCTTGTACAAACCATATTATACATAAGTGAACCAACTCCACCGGAATAAAGAACCCGAGACATATAATCAATGTCTTCATCTGACTGAGGATACAAGTTAGATGATAATTTAAAATAAGTAGCCAATGGAGTACTAATAGCCTTCACATTTACCATATTGAATCTTTCAAGCACCTTCTCAATATACTATTTCTGACTCAAATACAATCTACCAGCCTTTCTATCCTCAAGGTTTCCATACCAAGAATCTTTTTTGCTACACCCTAATCCTTCATATCAAACTCCTTGCTGAGTTAAGACTTCACTTTTTGACATCTGCTTTATATTAGGCTACTATGAGCATATCATTAACATATAATAAAAAATATGTAATCGATCCATTATCTTCCTTTCTGAAGTACACACAACTATCATAATTACATCTGAAAAAACCATGAGTACTTATGAATGAATCAAACCTCTTATACCACTGTCTCGGCGATTGCTTTAATCCATACAATGACTTCTTTAACAAGAACCCACGGTCTTCTTTCCAGAGACTGTGAACCCTACTAGTTGTTGCATGTAGATGCCCTCCTCAAGTTCTCCATGTAAAAATGCTGTCTTGACATCCATCTATTTAAGCTCCAAGTCATTCTTAGCCACTACTACAAGTAAAGTCCGAATGGAACTATGTTTTACAACTAGTGAGAACACATCTGTAAAGTCAACACCTGAAATCTGACTATAGCCCTTTGCCACCAATCTAGCCTTGTATCTAGTATTTTCAAATCCCTGATGTGCCTTCCTTTCTTTTGAACACCCATTTGCACAAACAAATTTTTTACCTTTAGGTAATTTCACCAAATCCCAATTGTCATTTTTGCTCAATGACTCCATCTCTTCTTGCATAAGAATCATCCTAGAATCACTGCAACTAACTGCCTCCGAATATGTAGCAGGCTCCTCAGTGGAATCAATGTCTTCAACCACACTCAATGCATAAGCTACCAAATGTGATTTCCCATACTTTTTTGGAGGTTTAATTGTCTGCGATGTCTATCATTAGCCATTGAATACTGTGATGTTGGTGGTGTAGGCAAAGTAGACAAGATATTACTATCTGTTAACCTCGAATTAAACTGATTTGTAGTAGATTGTTTGCAACCTCTGATTATTCCTATAAACCAATTTCCAACTTTACCTGAGTTGAATGATTTTGTTCCTTAGTTTTATCAGAATCCCCAATAGGAGAACCACGAACCATAGAAAGTTCATCGAATATTACATCCCTACTAACAACCACCTTTCTTGTCTCAGGACACCACAATTTATACTTCATTCACACCTCATTTATACCCAAGAAAGATTCACTTTCTAAACCTAGGCTCCAACTCCTCATTATCCACATGATCATAAGCAAGACACCTACAAATCTTCAAATTAGAATAATTAGAAAATTTACCAGACCATACTTGTTCTAGTGTTTTTTTATCAATAGCATCTGAGGGTGAGCAATTAATTAGAAAACAAGTTGTAGTAGCAGCTTCAACCCAAAACGTTTTAGGCAACCTAGAATTGAAAGCATACGACGAATGTTTTCCATCAAAATTCTATTCATGTATTCTACCATAACATTCTGTTGAGGAGTTCCAGGCACTGTCAAGTGTCTCAAGATGCCTTCAGCCCTGAAGAAGCTATTGAATTCATCTAAACAAAACTTTAACCTATTATCTGTGCATAGACATTTCACCTACTTTCTAATCTGCTTTTCTACCAATGTTTTCCATTCCTTGAAGGTCCCAAGCACATCACTCTTTTTCTTCAAGTAGAATATCCAAACTACCTTAGAGAAATCATCAATAACTGTCAACAAGTAATAATGACCTCAATTTGATGGTACCCTGGCCGGTCCTCAAAGATCTATATGGATATATTCAAGTGTTCCCTTCGTGTTATGTCTTCCTTTCGTGAATTTGACTCTTATTATGTTTCCCAAATACACAATGCTCACAAAAATTTATTTTCCTAGTCTTTTGTATCAAAAAGTCCCTTTCTACTCAGCTCTACCATGTAATTCTCACTCATATGCCAAAGTTTTGTAATTTCATCATCTATCAAAGGAGTAAAAACCGTTGCATCCTCAATTACTACGAAACCATGCAAAATGTACAATTGTGTAGAGCTTTTATGACCCTAATGACAACAAGAGCACTCTGACTTACCTTTAAAACTCCACGTTCACCAATGTATCTATAACCCTTTGAGTCAAGTGCACTCAAAGATATGAGATTCCATTTTAGTTCTAGAACACATGTTACATCTATAAGTGTTCTGATAGCCCCATCACACATTCTGATTTTGACTGTACCAACTCCGACAATTTTGCACAGTGCGTTGCTTCTCATAATAACTGCACATCTCGAAANAAGATATGAGATTCCATTTTAGTTCTAGAACACGTGTTACATCTATAAGTGTTCTGATAGCCCCATCGAACATTCTAATTCTGACTGTACCAACTCCAACAATTTTGCAAGGAGCGTTGTTTCTCATAATAACTGCACCTCTCAAATCTCTTTCATAAGTTGAAAACCAATCCCTGTTGGGACACATATGAAAAGTGTAAGTCGAGTTAAAAACCCATTCCTTATATGGTTTGGAATCCATGGCATAAATTACAAGAAGCTCTCATTCACTTTGCCCATCTTCCATAACATCAGTCTTTACTGTATTAACATGTTACTTCCCTTTCTCAATAGCACCAGTAGCTTTATTTATGTTCTTCAAGACATAGCTATCAGCTCTAATATGACCCTTCTTCTTATAATAATGACATATCTTCTCAACATCTCTAGATTACGATCTGCTCCTCTTATTTCTGCCAAGATTTCTATCTCGATTTCCCCAATGCACAACCAAGCCTTCAGCATGATTCCTAGATCCTCCAGCAAGATGCATAATCTTCTCCTTAGATAGTAAAGTATCATAGACCTCTTCCACATTGAGAGTATCCCGACTATAGAGAATATTATCTCTAAAAGTCACATATGATGGCGGCAGAGAACACAACAATATCAACACCGAGTTTTCCTCATCATACTTAACTTCCAGAGTCTCCAAATCAGCCACGATTTATTTGAACATAGATAAGTGATCATCCAATGATGCACCCTCATACATCCAGTGAGAATACAAGTACTGTTTCAAGTGTAGCTTGTTGGTCAAGCTCTTTGTCACGCAAAGTTGTTCCAACTTCAACCACAACACAACGACACTTCTCTCATTAAGAACATCCTAAAGAATTTGATTTAAAAGATATAAATGAATTTGAGATTGGGCGTTCTAATCCTTGTGCTGCTTTTCATCCTTCGTCCAGGTAGCAGACATCTTATCAAAGCCAAGTAAGGCTTCCTCCAAATCCATATGCGCTAGAACCGCTCGCATCTTTACTTTCCATAAGGTAAATCTCATATTTTTATCCAACAACGGGATATCATACTTTATTGTTACCATGCGGAACAATCAACCTTGCTCTGATACCACTTGTTATGGAAGGAACAAGATACCAGTATTTCTCTTGTCCATTTGTTATGAATTTGGATCGCAAGATAATGACGATAATGAAATAAACAAGAAGAAAATAAATACTAAAATTTATGTGGAAACCCAATACAGGAAAAAACACGAGGCAGAGGAGGAGAAATCCACTATAATCAATAGCAATTGTGTTTGGAATATCTCAATGTACTCAATTAAAATCAAAATCTCTCAAGATGTTGTATGAATCTTCCTTTATTTTTATTTTTTGTTTTATACAAGTCACGCCATATATTTATAAATAAAAACCCTAGAGAACAAGTTGTAGAAGAATAGGAGTCCAAAATCGTGTAAAAAACAAAAATGGGTTGGGCCGGATAAGAGCAACAGGGGGCGATAGGGCAGCTCCAAAAGAGCGACCAAGTCTCGGGTTATTTTATATCAGGCTCGCTCGAGCGTCTAGCTAGCGCTAGCTAGCAAACTTGCAACGACGTTTTCCTCAAGTCCATAATTTTGATCTCTTCAAAACCACTCCAATTTAGACTCTAATACCCACTGAAATTTAGGTCAAACCACAACAGTCATATATCAAAACATATATAATCTTTCAATATTTTTCATTGTGTATACCGTTTTATAGCTAGAGTTATAAGCAATTTATAGCTAGAGTTGAACACAAGGAAAAAAAAAGCAACAACATACACGGCATTCCCCGTGTTGACTTGGGTTGTTAGGTTATCCTCGGTTGACTTGGGCAGTTAGGTTAGTGGTCTCACGACTGATGACTGATTGAGGGGTGGTAATTTGGGAGAGAATAATAATATGGCAGACGAGGTATGAAGAAAGTGAAGGAAGAAGAAGAAACTGAACGTAGGGAAGAAGAAATTAAAACAAAAGGAAAAGGAAAAGGAAAAGAAAAAGAAAAGGAAAAGGAAAAGAAAAGAAAAAAGTAAAAGAATGAAAAGGGAAAGGAAAGGGAAAAGGAAAATATGTGGGAGAAGAAAAATAAAAAAAAAAAAATAGGAAAAGGAATATAAAAATTAAATTTAGGATAAAAACGTGGTGCACATGAAAGAAGAAAAAACCCAATTATTTTATCTTGCATCTATTATGGAAGGCAAAAATGTATGCCGTATATATTTAAAGTAATTTAAGGCAAAGATATGAATATCGTAACAAGTCTATTTTTTTTTGAAAAACACGACACGCCTTAAAAGTATGCCATAAATATAAGTAATATATCATTTACGGCATACATTTATGACATGCCATAAACTAGTCTATGTTTGTGACATGGCAACACATCTTTGCTTTATAGTGTGCAAGTGACTGTTGTATAAATTCATGCCATAAATACTCGTATCTTTTACGTGGTCCATTGCATGCCCTAAAAAATGAAAAACATGCCGTTAACGATGTTTTTATGGCGTGCGCCTGTATGTCGTAAAAAAAGACACTTTTTTTAAGGCATACTCTTATGCAGGCCATAAATGTCCATTTAGTGATATATTTTACAGCATACTTTTGTTGCACGTCTTAAAAGACTATCTATTGTTTTTTTTTTTAATTATTATTTATTTGATTACCAGCAAACCTGTAGTAATTAAAGAACACGGTTATATATATAATCATATTTTTCATAATTTAAATAAGCACACCGCTCTTATGGCTAGAGTTATAAGCAATTTAAAGCTAGAGTTAAATGCACGAAAGACAAAGCAACACCACATATGGCATTCCCTACGTTGACTTGGGTCGTTAGGTTAGTGGGCTCACAACTGATGGCTGATTGAACAATTTAGGCTTATTCAAGGGTGGTAATTTGAGAGAGTGACGGAATGGTAGAAAAAGCAAGAAGAAAGCGAAGGAAGTAGAAAAAATTTAACGTGGCGTAGGAAAAAGGAAAATGAAAAGAAAAGAAAAAGAGAAGAGAAGAAAATGAAAATTAAAGAAAAGAAACAGAAAATAAAAGAAAAAAGAAAAAGAATGAAAAGGAAAGGAAAGGGAAAATACGTTGGAGAAGAAAAAGAAGAAATTAAGGAAAATGAATATAAAAGAAAAATTTAGGATAAAAAGGTGGTGGAAATGAAAGAAGAAAAAATCCTGATTATTTTATCTTGCATCTATTATGGAATGCAAAAATGTATTCCATATATATTTATAGCTAGAGTTATTAGCAATTCATAGCTAAACGGACAAAAGAAAAAACAACATATAAGGCATTCCCTGTGTTGACTTGAGTCATTAGGTTAGTGGGCTCACGACTGATGGCTTATTGAAGGATGGTAATCTGGGAGAGAACGGCGCATATAGCACAGGAAGCAGGAAGAAAGCTAAGGAAGAAGAAGAAACTGAACGTGGGAAAAAAATGGAAAACGAAAAGAAAAGGAACATGAAAAGAAAGAATAGAAAAGGAAAATATAAGGAAAAAAAAAAAGAGAAAAGAACGAAAGGAAAGGGAAAATATGTGGGGAGAAGAAAAATAACAAAAAGAAAAATTAAGGAAAAGGAATATAAAAGTAAAATTTAGGATAAAAAAGTGGTGCACATGAAAGAAGAAAATATGGATAAAAAAGTGGTGCACATGAAAGAAGAAAATATCCTGATTATTTTATCTTACATATTTTATGGAATGCAAAAATGTATGTCGTAAATGTTTAAAGTAATTTATGGCACACTTATGCATGTCGTCACAAGTCTAATTTTTTAGACAAACAGGGCATGCCTGAAAAGTTCGCCGTAGCTAACCTGTTAATTTTTTTTAGTGTAAATTTATTTTTTTTCTATATATTAGTCCTATTTGTCGTGCCTGAAAAGTATTCTTAAATAATTTTTTTTTGTGTAAATTTATTTTTTTCTACGTATTAGTCCTATTTGTCGTCCAGTCTTGGATCCATCTCTGGCCGTAAAATACTTTTAAGTAATTCATCAATTAAATCATGTATTTACGACATGCCGTAAATAGTCTATTTTTATGACATGCCAAAATGTCAGTACTTTACTACGTCCATTGCATGCCATAAAAAATGGAAAAAATGCCGTTAACGTTGTTTTTATGGTCTGCGCCTGTATGTCATAAAAAATGCTGTTTTTCGAGACATACTCTTATTCACACCTTAAATATCCACTTAGTGATATATTTTCCAGCACACCTTCGTCGCATGTCGTAAATTGCTGTCTTTTGTTTTTGTTTTTTTAAAATTATTACTTATTTGATTACCAGCAAACCTATAGTAATTGAAGAACACAACTTTAGATATCAAAACATATATAATCATATATTCCATAATTTCAATAAGCATACTGATTTTATAGCTAGAGTTAGAAGCAATTTATAGCTAGCGTTAAATGCACGAAAGAAACAGCAACAACATATACGGTGTTCCCTGTACTGACTTGGGCTGTTTGGTTATCTCTGTGTTAACTTGGGTCATTAGGTTAGTTGGCTCATGGCTGATGGTTGGTTGTTTGTTGATTGAAGGGTGGTAATGTGGGAGAGAACGGCGGTATAACGGACAAAGCATGAAGAAACTGAACTTGGGGAAGATAAAAGGAAAAGAAAAAGGAAAGGAAAAGGAAAAGCAAAAGAAAAAGAAAGAAAAGGAAAATAAAAGAAAAAAGAAAAATAATGAAAAGGAAAGGAAAGGAAATGGAAAATATGTTGGAGAAGAAAAATAAGAAAAAGAAAAAATTAAGGAAAATGAATATAAAAGTAAAATTTAGGATAAAAAAGTGGCTCACATGAAAGAAGAAAAAAATGTTGATTATTTTATCTTGCATCTTTTACGGAATGCAAAAATGTATGCCGTAAATATTTAAAGTAATTTAGTGCATACATGCATGTCGTAACAGGTCTAAATTTTTAGAAAACACGACATGCCTTAAAAGTACGTCGTAAATACTTAAGTAATTGATTATTCACGTCATGCATTTATGACATGCCGTAAATAGTATATTTTTATGACATGTCGACACGTCTATGCTTTGCGGCGTGCAAGTGAATGTCTAGGACGATATTTTGACACATAATAGCAAGTTAATGAGATCCTTTAGGACATTTTTTGTACACAACACTAATAAATAAGATTTGATCTTGTATTATGTTTTCATATTGTCCGAAATTCTCCACACCAAATGCCATTACACCATAATCTTACCTGAGTTGCATGGATTTTAAATTATTATATACACACTCTTTCTTATTATCAGTATTTTCACCATACATTTTTTGTTGCCCAAAATTTAGGTCTACTTCGGCGATTGCTGAGGCGTCATTATGTTACAACTACAGGTGTAATAAATCATCAATTTTCTTGCTTCAGACTCAGCAAAACAGATTTTGCATGACCAACGAGGTAGGTTTATTCGAAGTTTCTTTCTGCCGTAATGAGTCCGTCTTTGATAAATTCTTATTCAAAACTTTACATATGTCAAATGCTAACTAAATCTTGTTGAGTTTTGAAGGGCTTGTACTTCTTGACATCGTGGGCAAGCCCTTGTATGGATCCAGCAGCAGCAACGGATGACACAATAAGACAAGCCCAACTGAGTATTTTAAGCCATATCCATGTGAAGGAATACTTGGGTATTTTGGCCTGTGCAATGTGCATCTCTATGGGAAAATACACTGTTAAAGGGTAAAATGAGGCTGCTCCAATCAGACCCAAGAAACCGTTAAAGAACGGAAATGTCATGGCTATCACGGCTGTTACTACGACGTAAACTGTTCTCCATATCAGCCTTAACAAGTTAATGTGCCAAGAGCCGCATAGTGGAACATTGATGACGTGCTCGGTCGTGATGAATTTGTTTTCTGGCCATTTCTGGCTGCAACGTTTCTCAACGTAACCAAATATAGGCTGGGCAAAGACCTGAAGAGAAAAGGCATTATGAAGATGAGCAATGCTATTTGTGCGTTATGATTTATATACAGATTAGGTGTCAAAAAGAGATTGAGAAAGGGTTTTTTTTTTTGTTTTGGTTGAAATTTTTTTGATCTAATCATATTTCACTAAATCATACGTATATAATTAATTACCTACATGCAAGCACAATTATCACTGGGTTAGCTATTCTAGTATTGGATTTTAGAATATTTATTTACCTGGTAAGCACCTATTAAGTGGATGGCGATGCAGACATTGGCAAAGTCAATCAACCAGAAGGGTTCGTAAAATCCAAATCCGGTGAGGAAATTTCCAGGAGCTTTATTCCCAAATGCAGCATACCCTATGCAGCCACACATGACGTAGAATACGGTCGTGGTCGACACTCCTATTAATGAGGCCTTTTTCATTACCTTGTTCTCTGGGGGCTGGGACTTCAACGTGTCCTGCATAATACATCCCAATAATATTTAGTCCATGTTTGATTCGGATTAAATTAAATTAAATTTTCAAGGCAAAGTCAATAATTAATTTTAATAACACATTTCATCAAAATTTTTTCTTTCCAAAATCCACTAGAATTTAACTTTAGGTTGAATAATACTACTTTTCTAGAAGAATAGTCAGATGCGGTGACAAAGACGTCATATGACGAGAGGTGTTTGGATGAAAAAACAGATCATGTTTAAAACAGTCCAATGATGAAATATTATGTCAATCATTGTATCAAACTTTCTATTCATATAGCATGATTGTTTTAGGTTTAGTAAGATATATTGTTTAATAATAGATAATATTCATTTATTGTCTTTAAGTGAATGTGTCGAAAACTTTGTACTCTTCTTGTCCAACCATGAAAATTCCAAAATTGTGTGGTGCCCCCAAAGATCTGTATCTCATGTGACTGTATAAATGATGATTCCAATAATATCAATCAACAGTGTGACGTTACGAATACAAATCTAGGCCCATGTTTAGTTTGGATTAAAATCCAATTAAAATGTCAAGTGAAAGTCAACAATTAATTTTAACTACATATTTTATGGAATTCACAATTTTTTAACCACACAATTCATCATATTTTATCAAAATCTACTAAGAATTTGAGTTTAAAATCTACCAAGCAGGGCTAAATCTCAAAGGCTAGTGGCCCAATTCTCAGTACCACTAGAAAGTAGAAAAAAACAGAATTGGAAGAATAATTTTTAGCCTACTTTGTGGACCTTAGGTAGGATGGACCAATTTATCTGTTTTGGCCTTCTCTTCAATTACACCACTAATTTTTTTTCAATAAAATTAATTAGTATTCAATTGAAAAACACGGGTTTTTCTTGAATAGTCGCGAATGGCCAAAATACGTCCATTTGGTGCATCATGAGTGTAACAAACAGCTGTTCTCATGCATATATAGCCCTTGTTTGGTACACATTATTTTTTTCATTCTCATTTTTCTACTCATTTTCAACCACACATCCTTCAATAAAATAATATTTCTCATCACATCAATAACTTTTCCTTCTTTTTCAACCGCACATTTTCCATCAATTTATTATTCCAGAATACATTTTTTCAAAATAATGTGGCTCAAACACACCCATCATTTATGATAAGACATAAGTTACTATATTTAGCAATAATTGATTCCGCAATCAATTGAAGGAGCTTTTATTGTACATATGCCGAGTAATAAATACATTACGTGTCTATCTCAAGAGCGTATATATAGCTAACGAGACTTATCCACTCCATCGTTATGCTACAAGTGTACGTGATCAAATATAAACTACACCAAATAGTACTCTCTCACACGCGCAGACACATGCAGCAATTCATACTATGCTTCATTAAATTAGGCACATATTTCAAGTTTGGATAGTCATATCTGTTTGATAAAGAATATCATGTGTGCTATGCTGGCATAAATCACACCTATATATTTTATTTATTATACTCAATTAATGTGTAGCTTCAAAATCAGTGTATATATATCTATCTACAAATAATTGACTTGCCTGGATTTCAATAAGTACTGTAGAATAGGCATATGCAAAGGCCATATCTCCGATGGCTTGGAAGCTTTTCCAGACCTTCTCCGAACCAGACACGTCCACTCCGACTGTTACTCCTGATAGGCTTGTACGAGCGTGCCCACCACCTTAATTAATCCAAACCACAAATATTCATCATATTTGACCACAATCTTAATTTAATTGTGCTTAAAAAACCATGTTACATAACAAAATAGAAGGATAATTAAACCACGAGTCTAATACCTGCAACCTTAGCTATGGAGAGGCCGAGGCCGATGGAAGAGTAGGCGAAAGACATGACTGCTGCTACAATAGACAGCCATGACAGCTCATGGAAGTTTGGTATTTGGCTAAGAATTATCTGAATTACAGCAAATATTATCATAAATGGATACTTAGATATCGAACACGTGACATGATGGCCGTGTTTGTGGTAACAATTTGACCTCTCGACCGCCCTGACAATAACCCAAAACACACATCAAAACATAAATAGTAGTCAATATTAGTTTGAAAAACACTAGAAATTTTCTCAAGACGATTAATATTATTACTCACACCATACTAATAGATGCAGTTATTGTGTAACCAATTGTAACCCCAATGAGATTACCATACTGGGCTAATCCACAAAGCTGAACTTTCACACCTCCTACAAATTGATGGAAATTTCACAAAAAAAAAAAAAAATTAGAAGCGTCTCAGATTAATCTTAACAGTTGTGCATCAAAACTTCCAAGAAAGTGTTACCTAAATGAGACCTAACAACATCCATGTAAGTGTAGTTTCGGTTGCCATGGACGGGTCCAGGAGAGCGATAACTGTCGGCTAGTAGGGTGGAGGTGAAGTAGGTTATGAAAGAAAACGCCAGAAGAACAGCCGGACCAGCCACCCATCCCAACTGAGCTATGGCCCAAGCCAGTGAAAGCACCCCGGACCCAATCACCGCGGTTATGATATGTGCACTTGCAGTCACCAAAGTACCTTCAAAAAACAAAAAAAATAATAAATAAACAAAAACAATGGATTAAGTTTGCTCATATTTGTGTTAGCAACAGTGTGTCTTATACCAGTTCTTCTGACTCGGCCATCATCGTCGAAATTCTTGCTAGGGCTAATCTCCAGTGTTTCTGGGGTTTGTTCTATGTACATGCTCTTCTTTTCCAACTCTCTCATCTTTTTCTCTCTTTCTCTGTGTCTCTGTATGTGTGTGGTGAGTATATAGTTTAGGTTATGACACCTGGTTAACAGAGAGGGAAATATATATACACAAAAAGTTTCTTACGCTTTTTTTTTTCTTTTTAATAAATTAGAAACATTTCGGAAATTTTTATCAAAATATTTGAAAACTTTGATTAGAAATTGCACATTATATTGGACTATTTTGCAGGCGAAGTAATTAATTCCAAGCGTCAACAATAAGTTTACATAATTTCATACTATAACTGCAATAAAATTAACAAGTGATTGAAGTACGTTTTCATAGCCACATCCAGACTTTCATATCTAAGTCGAACGCTAGAACTTGAGCCCACAATTCGAAGTATGTATTTAACCTTTTTATCTTCATTAGAAATTTTCAGAGCTAAATTTATAAACTTAAAACCAACAATTAAGCGAAAAGCACTTAAGCTAAATTAATCAAATATTAAACACGCTCATGGGAGAGGTCTTTTTTTTTTTTTTTTGGTCTGAGAATTATTTTTAAATATGAGATTTTAGTTTGATTTGAGATTATTCATAAAGAAATTGCACAAACAATGGAAAATGGCCGTAGAGAGATGATTAAAAATAAAGGGGATTGAAGGGGGAAAGAATGGCTTAAACTCTAAACCTTTGGTTAAGTATAAAGTTCAAATTCTTCTCTTCGCCATTAGAGAAACACAACATTTGCATCAACTTTTAGAAAGCTCTTAATCTTTTAAAAAGTAAATATTTTTTAAATATCATTGTACTTAAAGGTATCAAATGGATAGTAGTCTAAAATGGGATTTGAATTTATTATTTAACGAGCAGTGCAGTTGGAGTCAACGAATAGAGTCGGAAAATATAACTCCCCCAGAATTTTTTTGTTTTTGTTTTTGAGGTCTACATAATTATGTAGGGATTAATGCATTTTTGTTGTATGAATGATTTCCCTTTTCTTCCGCATTCAACTTTTAGATATGTCCCCACAATTTTGATATATTTATGTATTGAAATTGAAACTTATTATCAAAAAGGAGAGAGTGACAAAAAGAGAGCTGTATCACGTTCGTTCGAGTCAACACATGTCTTATACCATGTATTGATATGTTAAAATTAATTAAACTAGGTGAATCCATCAGATCCTGTTAAATAGCACCTTAATATCAGGTTGTAGATTACGGGTTTAATCATTTTCCTGTACATAGTCAAGTTGAAGACTTATATAAATAATTTGCTTGAGCTTTTACCCATTATTATTTTTAAAACTTACGCATGTAAGTTCATGTTTAATTATCTTGTGTATAAAGAAGCGTATCATCTTTTCAAATCCTTTTATCTTAGACAATTTACCTTCTATTTGACCTTCATTATTTAAAACTCATATTTCTTCATCAAACTCTTTTTAATCCAACTTTTCATGGAACCCAAAAATTTTATTAACTTTCCAACCATTCATTTCACCAAATGTTATCAAAATCTAAAAAAATTTTACTTTATGTCTAAACCAAACATGTTTTTAGTACGTAACTATCTTGCATAGGTTCATCACTGTTAATGTGTTTCTATTGAAAAAGTATGTAGTTTGTTAAACAAGTGAGGGTTAAAAAAATAATTTGTCGTATGTTTTTAAGTTTATATAAGTAGCAAATGTAACCTAAAACGTATGTATGAAAAAAGAAAATTATGAAAGAAATCTTGTGAAGTAAGAAATATTCCTGTTTTCATACAAGTAAAATCTATGCAATATAAATTTTTTTCCTTATTTCATACACGTGGAATGAGTACAGTTTTACTAAAAATTGTAATCTCAACCAATAGCCACCCGCGTTAAATGTCAATTGTTCATTTTATGCCCAAACCATTTTATCCTAGACAATTCAGAGGGTAATGTGCTTGCCAATTATTTATTTCAAGTTGTCAATGGTTAAAATGCTGGTAATACAATATGTAAGGCTAGTTTTATTGGTGCTGCGCGGATTAGGGGATTTTCCATCTCGTTTTCCATCTCGTTGCTAATTGATGAATGCTATTTCTTAAATCTAAATATGTCTTTTAGATAGGATTGTGCCTTAAGTGAAAATGATCATACTCTTACTAATCTTCACGACTCATTTGCCTATTATTTCTTCGATTTCCCATTGGTTGAAAAGCCAATGATAGGATTTTTAGGCTATGGTCCTGTTGGGATAGACTATAGAGCCCAGCTTTTGATTGTCAAACCATCCACAGAGATAGTATTAAAATTTGAAAAAAAAAAAAAAGAAGAAGAAGAAGGTTGATTATAAAATAATATGTGCATTTTACAGCAGATTTTGAGAAGCGGTAGCTTTCCATATTTAACTTTTAAAATGTTTAATTAAGCATCACTAAAATGTCAGGTTTTACCCCCAGTGAGTAAAACGAATTCATATTCTAAGTTATACGTATTCTACAATAATAAAATCTTATCCATCATTCATGTTAAAAAATATTCTTCTATTTTCTTTTTCTTTTTGACTATTGACATATCAAATATATTTTCTAATTTTTTTTTTTAAAGTATGAAATTTAATATAGATTAACTTTATTCATTTTAAAATAACTATGATTATTGTTATAAAAAAAAACAAAATTTTACATTAATAGTAATAGAGAAAGATATCATTATAATCCGTATATAACAAATTTGAAACAAAAATTTACCACACTTTGTTGGGCGTTTAAAGACTTTAATAAAAAATTTACGTTAATGACTTGTAAAAATTCAATTTGGACAAATACTTCATAAGCAAAGGATTTTGTATTAGTGCTTCTAATGAATTTTTATTGGACCCTGAAAAATATGTCGATCAAACTCTCTTGAGCTCGCTGATAGGATCCTACTTACATGCATCGATCTCTCAGACAAATTTTAAAATAATTAATAATGGGGTTTGGTTTGAAGAAGTGTTAAGAATTATCTTATTGTGTTAAATATCAACTAATTAAGAACCATAATTTAGAATTCCAAGGCATTATATCAATTCTTGAATCTATTGGGGAAACTGGGATATGCATACAGTCGATAGAGAGATAACGAAAACAATAAATGGTGAAGAAAAGCCTTGTTTCCATATCCAAAAACAACCCCATCTTAGAGACTCTAACCATACTATTTATCATGTTATGTGGGGAAATGTGACTGTCATATGACCTTGCAAAAATCCAAATTATATTGTATGTCACGAGTCATTTTTGAGCCTCTCTAGCTTACTTTTCAATTTTCAAGACCCTCTAACGCATAGACAAAAGTCCTTTACTATGTGTTGAATCACCTTTGGATCTTTTCGCATTCAAATTCCGTTACCTTGTATTGTCCTCTCTTGTTTCTTTTGAAAGGTACTCTTCTAACATTATTTGCAAGTTGCTAAAAAATAGCAATCAGAGAGAGTTTGCTTTATTAACCATCGCTGTTGCAATTTCTAGAACCTGCTTTATGTTAATGGATTCCATTCTTATCTGTAATGTTTGATTGCATCGATATTTTTCCAGTTTTATAGTTGACTGCCAAAAACTTTATAGATCAATCTTTCCATATGTTTGGTGTAATTTTTTCAGCAATTATGAATTACAATATCATCTACTTTCCTAAGAGAAGTTTGTTAGGTATTTTACCCAAATAAACGCATACAAAAATAAAAAAACACCCAGAACGCACACTGCAGGAAATAAAAATAATGCCAAAAATGCTGACTCGGTTCGGCAAAGTATAATATGGTGGGCTCAGAGATAAAACCGAGCCCGTCACTATGCAAGAACCTTTCCAGAGTGTAAGAATCAGTACAACCAAGACTCAGACCGTAACACCACACACGGTCATCGATCCACAAACAGAGCTTCCAATTCAGCCAACACTACCCAAAAATCAGGAACTTCACAGCCAAAAATAGATGCAGATTTACCGGCCTAAAACACTGAACAAGGCCTAAAAAACTACACTCAATAACCAAGGCTCAATTTTGATTCACTTATACAAACCCGCATATTAATACAACCCAAGATTGGAATGAAACCCTCGAAGAAACATGAAGAAAAATCATCTTACAGAGAGAGAGAGAGAGAGAGAGTAAAAAATCAATAGAACAAAAAAACTAGAATGATGCCTTGTAACCCAAGTGAAATTATATAATTTTTCCCTCAACCGTCGATTAAGATCAATGGTCCAGAATGCAAAAAAGAAATATGGATCCGAGACATGGTCAAATGACCAATGAAATCACGCCAAGTGGACAGGCCAAAGAAAAATGTTTTTTCACTTTCATAAACGGGTTTTAGAACCACTTTTTTACAATTTTCACCTTGGTTCTGAAACCTCTCACTCTCTCTAATTTCTACAATGTATGTGACGATAATTTACCCTACATCATCGTCCAGGTATCTGTAAAAGATTAACCAGTATCAATATCCAGTAAAGATAAACAAGATCTAAACTTATTTTGGTTCTTATATCAGATGAATTTACATTAGTATGAATTTTCTTAAGAATAATCTCACCACATGCAATTTTCTCACTTATAAAATCGTACTTCACCTCAATATGCTTGAATCTCTCATAATAAACAGGATTTTTGTATAATAGTAAAGTACTTTGACTATCAGTGAAAATTGTAGGTGTCTCATGTAAAATATTCAATTCTCCCAAAATTCCCTTAACCAGATACATTCTTTTAGGGATTCAGCAATAGCCACATATTCGGCCTCTGTACTGGATAATGTGACAATATATTGAAGTTGTGACTTCCACATGATACAATTGTCATCTAATGTAAAGAAATATGTAGTAGTAGACTTTCTCTATTCTTTGTCCCCAGCGAAATCAGAGTATACATACACTTTCAATGTTAGTGGATCAGTTCCTTTTTTAAACACCAAACCACTCTAAATGTTCCAACTATATATCTCAATAAATGCTTTATGGTTTCCCTGGATTAGCCATAAACCTACTTAGAAAACTGATAGAATATGCCAAATCATTCCTAGTTGTAACCATAGAAAACATAACAGACCATATAGGATTAGCATATGGAATGTTCTTCATATCTTTTATTTTAGATTCAGTTTTAGGATATTGTACTGATGAGAGGTTCATGTGAGCAGCAAGAGGAATATTAACTGACTTAGCTTCTTTCATGCCAAATTTGGTTATAACTCTAGTTAAGTAGGTTTCTTGAGTTATAGTTAGTGTATCTTCCTTCCTGTTTATGTCAATAATCACCCCTAGAATATTCTTGGCATTCCCTAAGTCTTTCATATCAAATTCAGATTTTACGAGATTCTTAAGCCTTTTTATCTTAGCTCTGCTAAAGCTAGCTAGCAACATATCATCTACATATAGAAATAGATACACCTCATTGTCAGCTCTGGTATGGTTGTAATACAAACAATGATTATATTCATTTCTCCTAAAACCAATTTTCAGCACATATATGTCAAACCTTATTGTAGACATAAAAAAATAAAAAATAATGGGTAAGGTCAATTTAAATAACTAGCCCTAAGTTTACTGAATTAAAACCTATTAAGACCCATAAAATTTTAAAGGCCTATCCCATTATTTCAAAATCCAAAATTGTTCAATTATAATTATTATAATTGAATTAATTGAGTGGTTATCAAAATTGGTCACGAGTTTTCCCTATAAATAGAACCAATAGCTCATAAAAAAAAGATGAAAAAAAGGGTTGAAAAAAATCACGAAGTGATGAAGAAAT
>CAIGRP010104405.1:10475-22769 GCA_903798385.1 Fraxinus cuspidata | reverse complement strand
GTGCTCGGAAGTCTATCAACACATCATTCACTTGACTTTAAGCAGTTAACACTCAACTCGAGCAATCTGCATCTCATCTTCGAACCTCGAGCATTCTAAACAACATTCTCGAGTCTCGAACATGGATGCACGGGGGCCAATGATATGGTCATTTTTTATCAACCCCGAACAACAATTCTCGAGGTTGTTTCCAGTCATCTAGGGAGTTTACCAAATGTGTCATCCTCGAGCTTAGTTGCCGCACCTGACGATTCCACGTCATCTCGATTTTTTACGTTCATCCCTTTCTCTACCTCAAAAACCATACTTTAGTAGGACTCTACTTATATCTTCAAACTTATCCAATTCCGATAAGATTGAATTCCACTAGAACATATCCTAATAGAATTTCAATACATTCTAAAACTCTAAAAATGATAAGATACACAATAATCTAACCCTACTAGGAGTGTACCACCTATTCTATAAATATATGACCACAATTCATTATTCAGGTATGTTTTACATTTAATTTATAGTCTTGCACATATATTTTCCCCTTTTACTAACTTAAGCATCGGAGGGGAAACGAAAACACACCTCAACGCCTTTGTTTCAGGTATCGAAGATTTTGTTAGTGATCATCCTCATTCGTTAAGCTCAAGGATCAACATGTGACAATTTTTGGTATCATCATGTACAATGTACGTTATTCTAGTTGAAAGGCTTTAACAATACTGCTATTTCAATTTTCAATATATATTGTCTTACCATATTAATAATAAAAAAGCAATGTTGTCAAAACCGGCCCGGCCCAGTCAGTTCGACCGATAAAACTGGGAACCGGACCCAATTGGGGCCAAAATATGCCTGGTTAATTGATTATTATAAAACCGTCCAAAACCCATTAAACTGACCGGTTAAACCGTAAACCGGTGAACCAATCAGGGTTTTGAGCGATTTTATTGATTTTACTTTTTTTAGACTAAAATTTTTTAACTTCATGGATGGGGTTCATAAATTATAACAATTCAATTGCCCATAAAGAAATATTGGATGTCATGGTCATTATATAGATGCACTTCTCTCAAATAGTTTCATAAACTTCCGATGTGGGATAATGCATTTTATAGATGTTCTTCACTCCAATTGTTTCATAAACTTCCAATGTGGGATAGTGGTATAACAAAAAAATGTTAAAATGCCCATTAAAATCATTTTTCAAATGTATGTCTAATTGACTAAATTGATTTTAAATCCCAACTAATTAAATTGTAATATTCGCCTTCATCATGTCATTTATTTAATTTTCAAATTTAACATAAATTGCACGTGATTATTAATATATTAATATTATGTATCATTTTCAAATTTAACTTAAATTGCATATATTTATTGATATATTAATGTTATATATCATTTTCCATAAGTTTAAACTATTTCAATCTAACAAAGTAAATTATTTTAACATAATGATTTTAAATTTTTGAAGTGTCAAGACTAATTGCAGGATAATGAATCTAATTAACAAAGATAGATTTACTTTGAATTATTAATATGAAAATTATAAAAAATTATTATTTTCATAGTATTTTATTATTTTTGTATGTATTTATTGCATCCAGTTCGATCTCGGTTCGACCTCGGTTGAACCTTTTGACCCTTGACCCTTTACCTTTTCCTGGTCGATGACCTGGTCGGTTTTCAAAACATTGTAAAAAAGAACTCAACAAATGTCTTAAATTCATATAAATTATCTAAAAATGTGAGTTAAAAAAAAAAATTTTTTTGAAAGATCATAAATATTTAATTGAAAATGTTTGTAACTGGTAGTTTAAAATAATATTAATAATAAAGTGAAGAAGAAAGAATAAACACTACCTATTATAATACATGTAATGATTTTTTTTTATTATGAAAGCACAATTAAATACTTATTGAACTACCAAAATGGCAAAATGTTATAATTTCTGTCCACGATAGTGAGATATGGCAAATGGGGACTAAGCTTAGGTAAACATGGTCTTTAGGACCCACAGTACCACAAAGCAGCTGTGATTGCACACTCCCAACCTTCACCACCCATTCACCCAACTAGTCCCTTGTCTGTTCCTCTCTAACAGGACCATGGTAACAAATCCTAGAGAACTGTGATTCGATACATTAAGAGTCCATTTGACACAGCTTTTCAAATATTGCTTTTAATGTTAATAAATTATTTTTAAATATGTTTGAATATTAAAAATATTTTGTATGGATAGAAGAACGTTTAGAGGAAGTTGACTTACTTTTCAACAAGAAGTAGAAGTAAATACAGAGGTCATGTCAAATTCATAATATATTAAATATCATATCAAGTGAGAATTATTTTTTGGGCGATTCTAACCCTACTATAATTCAATTATTTCAATAATACATTACTTTACGTTTTTCAATATGTATTTAATTTATTTAACAATTTAGTTACAATCCGTTTACATGTACATTTGATAAATTCATTTCACTTGCGTGCTTTCATTAATATATAAATTCTCTATTATTAATTATCAATTAATTAGCACTCACATTAATTTAATCATTTATACATTTCAGTGTTATTAATTATAATTATAAGTTAATTAGAATTTCACATTTGATAATGCAATTTTATTATTAATGATCATGTATGCTAATTAACATCTAATTTTACTTAAAATTAAATATCACATCAAGTGAAATTTATTTTTTTGGACGATTTTAGTTGTATTATAATTCAATTATTTCAATATACCTTATTTTTCTTTTTTCAATATATATTTAATTTATTTAACCACTTAGTTACCATCAACGTACAAGTATTTTTGACAGATTCGTTTCACTCCAAAATGGGATCCCATACGGCGTTCCTATCCCAAATTGCATTTGCATGTCTACAACACTAAAAGAGGTAAAGCATCAAAATGCATAAAGTTAAGAAGGTATCCCCTGAAAGTAAAAAAATTCGAATTCGAAACTTCGAACCAGACAACTCTAAGAGGAATACAATTCTTGAATAGACTCATCAGGGACTAGGAGCCTCTCAAGTCATTTACAAATCCTTTCAATATTATCCTACAAATTTATATAAACCAATAATTGAAAAAATTACACACGAAATTGAAGAAATTTTTGACAAAAATATTTTTGTGGTCAGAAGTGAAGATTCTGCTGCACATCCTTTTAGCTTTAGTCGATACCTGAAATTATCAGTATATTCCAACTGTGCATTTATGTCTCCAAATTTTGTTTTCTTCCAAAAGAACGTTGGATATTAGAGCTCGTTTGATTGGTAAAGATGGAAAGACCTTCCGATTTCATGTGAGTTGAAAAATAAAAACTCAAATATCACATAAGATTGCATTGTCCATGAAACTGGCAAAAAAACAAGTTTAAAGTGGGTGTACTTTGTAAATCGAACTCCATTTTCACGTTCGTATCAAACAACCTAGAAATTGAATTTGACATTTTTCATGAAATTTAAACCTTAATTTTTTTGCAGAATATTTATTTTCACACCAATTTTTGAGGCATTAGATCTAAGGAACACGACATCACAACTATAAATACATAGAAAAAATGGAAATAAAAATATCATATTATTAATACTAGAGAACCGTCGAGCTTGCTGCTTTTGTTTCATTATTTTCAGTGTTTTTGAAAAACGAATTTTAGCAAGACGACAGACGTGGTATTAGAGTTAAATGAATATATCTATTCCCTTTCCACTTTTTAAGAATTTTAGATTAGGACTACGACTTTGTTTTCTTGCTACTTGTAACACTGCCATATTAATCATTTTTTAGCTGTTGGAACTAATTTGGTGACAAGTCCTAACGAGCACCAAATATGTAAGCAATAATTTATTATTATTATTTATTTTCATCATGAGAGGTTTTGAATGGATCCCTACCAATTTGTTTAGAATAAAACATAAAACCTAACGTGTAATGCATAGGAGATGTTATCTTTCGTAAATAAAATCAAATAATTATATTGATAATAGACACGGAGTTTAAAAGAGAGCATATGTTTGATTATATTGTTATCTACTTAACGAGTGAAAGTAGCATGTTCATGAGAAACAAGAAGATTTGTAATTCTTTTATGCATTCGAAATTTTCTTTTGATCAGTAAAGCGAAGTAAATCAAATCCCAATAAATTTAACAATATTATGAGAAGTATATTAAATGGATTATTGGCATTATAAAATCACTTTTAAATATTTAAATTTAAAATTTTAAAATAATAAAATATTATATCATCGAATTAATTAAGTTGATTGAAATAAAAAATTTGTGTTGTCAACCTGTTAAATTTATATAACCCTTATTTGAACTTCATTTTTGGGTTAAAATGTATTTTGAAATAGTGTTTTGTGAGAATGTGTATTTAAAAATAAGTTTTTTTTTGGGTTTACGTGTAAAATTATATTATGAGAGAACGTGTGGCTGAAAATAATTTTTGAAAAAATAAGTTTTCGTAAAAACAGGGGCAAAAATTAATTTTGTAATGAGCTCATTATTCAATTTACCACTTCTTTTTTTAATATTAACTCAAAAAATGATTAAAAATTATAGCTAAAGTTGAAACAGATTACAAATAAAAATTATTAAGTTTTCAAACATTAAATTCATCGAAGATATATTTTAATGAACTAATCATATACTAACAATAATTGAAAAATTCCAACATGTCATTTGATCATTTTGTAATAATTTGAAAGTGAATTTAACAATTTTCGGTTTAAAAATAGTTTTCAGTTAAGTTTATTATATAAAAACAATTACGATTTCCTTTTATTATCATGAATCTAAAAATAAACTCAGTCGGTTAAATTTCTATAAATTAATAGTCTTGAGACCAAAGAAAATCTATTAATTATTAATAATTTATTAATTTATCAAAGTATATCCTTATTTTATTAAAAATATTTTACATTGTATTTAATTTCTCATTTTACGACCTAACAATTTTATATTTTTTTTAACTAATGCTCTGTTTGATTGCAACGAATTTCATAGAAAATGTCACATTTGAGAAAAACGAATTTCACTTAGGCCGTTTGATTATGTGAAAATGAAAATCGAATTTCAGGATACAACTATTTCAAGCTGCAATTTCTTTATTTTAACGGAAAACGAATTGGTATGAGTTTTGTGAGTTTTTATTTTCCAACTTACGTGGAATTATAATTTCTTTCCACATTTTCTTATCAACCGGACCCTAAGTGAAATGCATGAATCTACTTTTAAGAAGAAACAAATAATAATTGAATAATGTATTATAAATGTCTCTTAGAGCATGTCAAAGAGACTCTCTATTTTTAAAGTGCATATATCTATCATTTGAAAAGTATCTATAAATTTAGAGAGTTAACATTTTGAAATACTTTACAAACTCTTTATATGTAACACTTAATTTTACTTCTGCCAAAAAATATTTATTATTTATCTTTATCTTTTATTTTAACTAGTTTTTGTTTAGATTATTTTATTATTTTCGTACATTGAAAATTAAAACACTTTAAATACATTGATTTATAGAGAGTGAATGTGACTCTCCAAATTTGAAGAGTCAAACCCACTCTCTAAATTAAAATGTTAATTTAAATAGTCTTTTGGAGTATGATTTTAAATGTTGACTCTTTAACATAAATAGCATCTTATATTTAAAGAGCTTTTTGGATATGCTCTTATAAAATTATAAGCACTTATATATTGGTTTGAAAAAACACTTATGTATATGAAAATCATTAAGTTATAGATCTATGTGAATTGTTTTTAGTGTATTATCTTAAAAATTTAACGAATTATTTATTAGCGTTTATTAGGTTCAAATAAAAATTAAATTTTTAGTAGAATTTAATAAAAAATTAATAAAATGTGCGAGTTAAAAGTCGATAAAAAATAATTGTAAAAAATGTGAATTTAAAAATAATAATTTTAAGAAACGGGTCAAACCGGGGCTTATATTATCACCCAATCGGACCGACCAACCAATTATTCCATTTCCGCTCATAAATCATAACGGAATATTCCTATTCCCCATTTTACCCCTAATAGAATTAGTAATCCCTCAATTTTCCTTTTGCCCCAAAATTTTCTAATCCACAAGATCTAGTAAATCCAATCCATTTCCTCACCAGTAGCAAAAGTTCTCATAAAATCAACAGCACACCTAAATTCGCCTATTCACTTCCCTCGCTATCTACTCTCTCCTACGCACAGTTTCTCCCAATTTCTTCGAAAAAATTCCTCGTGCCGTCGGCAATGGCTGTGGAAACTATACTTCCAGATCTCGGAACGGAGATTCTGATTCCGGTTTGTGCCGTCGTCGGAATTGCGTTCGCGCTAGTCCAGTGGCTGTTTGTGTCTAAGATTAAGATTGTCCCCGAGGCGTCGAACTCTGCAGATGGCAAAAACTTCACTGATTCACTTCTCGAGGAAGAGGAAGGCATCAATGACCACTCTATAGTTCATAAATGCGCCGAAATCCAATCCGCCATTAGTGAAGGTATATTTTTACCTGCACTTGTTTAGAGTGAGTAATTACGTTTTATGACTTGGAATTGGATTGATTTTGGCTTTGAAGGTGTGAATTTGTTGTGCTTTTCGTCATGGATCTTGAAGCTGTAATTTTATTATGAAGTTAGCAGTATTTGTTATAGACAATGTATGTCTCTCTGTGTACGAATATTTTTTGAATTCTTCTTATGTGTAATTTAATTTCGAAGGCTTAATTTTTTGCTTAATTGTTCATATGCTGCAAACGCATTTTTAATTCAAATTACAAATGAGTCTCCCTTTTTTGCTTCTTTCAGCTGAGTTTTAATCCACATGTAACTATACTATCTCACACACACATACATAGTGAGAGATGGAGAGACGTATTTCTATGTGAAGACTCAAAGTGTGTGTGAGATTACACATTTTCCTTTGTTTTTTTCTTTTTATTATCTATATCTTCATACTTTCTCCTCTGGTCGGAGAAGGAAATAATTGAACATTTGGTTTTCTGCATTTATTTGGTAATTCATATTTTTTAATGCTCTGCAAAGAAATTTAATGCTCATTTGTGTTAGTTCCCGGTGGGTGAACATAAGGTTGACCGAATGGAAACTCCGGCTGCATTCATTTTTACCGAGGCGGTGTGATGTAGGATTCCGTATAGATCTAGCTTCTTCTTTTGTCGTTATTTCATAGTTCAATGTGTTACGCTTTCTCCTTTGACAAGTGTACAGAGGCCCAAAACAATTAGTATGAGCGACAAAATGTTGACACCATTATGATATCTTTTCTTTTTTATTCAGTCAGTGACTTGGTGTCAATGGTCATTTTCTTTATGGTAGACCTGAGGAGTCTTGCTGACGTGGGAAATTTTTATTTATTTTTTTATATTTTCCTGGCACGGTGTTGTAAATATTGCTACGTTTCCTCCATTGCTACCTGTTTCAGGGTGTCGTTGGCATAATATTACTGTTATGGGGCTATCTGCATCAACATTTCATGATTTGATTTTGTATTTGTTGCTCTTATAATAGATTGGATCCGGGATAACAAGATTATGGAGGTGGTTCACCTGTGGAATTCACTTTGGAATTCTGAAAATAAAACCAAGCCAAATTAATGACTGAAAGACTTAACATTTAGATGATGTGATTTCTTTACTGATTAATACTCCAGCTATGATCATGATTTTTTTTCTGCAGCCTACTTATGATTGATTTGTAATTTTAAATTGAAATGAGAAGATTATGCCAGTTTTCAAGGCTAAAGGATAAGCATGTAATTGCTGTTTTGTTCTTTAATTTTCTTCCTCATTGGACCCTCACTTGAAGGAGCTTCTACCAATTCTACACTTATTAGTTTCAAGAAGAAAATCAATGAAGCTTTTGCCTGTTATGCAACTCAATTTAACAAAGGCTGATCAAATATTATGCTACAGCTGCTTATCCGAGAAAAAAATTAAAAAGGAAAACCATCAAAGCTACAGTTGTTTGTGAGGAATAGTTAGACTTGTCTAACAATATGGTTCCTATATTCTGATGGTGGCAGTGTGAAGTTGTGGAGTAACGAATGATGCATATTTCTTTGCTGTTCTTTCTCTTTTTGGTTTTAAATTTGAATTTCTTAATGCTTTTGGAAGTAATGACCTCTTTTGTCAGCATAAATATATTGAATTTTAAATAATAGAAATACACCAACAATTACCTGTTCATCAATATAATTTCTAGTCATAAACCTTTTCTGAGTAACTGATTATGGTTTATGCTGTGTCACAGGTGCAACATCATTTCTTTTTACCGAGTATCGGTATGTTGGCATTTTCATGGTTGCCTTTGCTGTGCTGATCTTTGTTTTCCTCGGCTCAGTGGATGGATTCAGCACAAAGATGAAATCTTGTACATACGACAGCCACAAATTGTGCAAGCCCGCTCTTGCCACTGCCGGCTTTAGCACCATATCCTTCATACTTGGTGCCATTACTTCTGTGGTTTCTGGATATCTTGGAATGAAAATAGCCACCTATGCTAATGCCCGAACTACTCTAGAGGCCAGGAAGGGTGTTGGAAAGGCTTTTATTGTTGCATTTAGATCTGGTGCAGTCATGGGTTTCCTCCTTGCTGCAAATGGTCTTCTAGTGTTGTACATTACCATCAACCTGTTCAACTTATACTATGGCGATGACTGGGAAGGCCTATTTGAGGCAATAACTGGTTATGGACTAGGTGGATCTTCAATGGCTCTTTTTGGCAGAGTTGGTGGAGGTATTTATACAAAAGCTGCTGATGTAGGAGCTGATTTAGTGGGCAAGGTGGAAATGAACATCCCAGAGGATGACCCCAGAAATCCGGCGGTATAGATACCATTTACATTGGGCTGCTTAAAATTTCTTTAAGAGTTATTTGCTTCTTGCATTTTCAACTTATTTTTGATAATATTTCAGGTCATTGCAGACAATGTTGGTGACAATGTTGGGGACATTGCTGGCATGGGGTCTGATCTCTTTGGTTCATATGCTGAGTCATCCTGTGCAGCCCTTGTTGTTGCTTCAATATCCTCTTTTGGGATCAATCATGAGTTCACTGCTATGTTATATCCTCTTCTAATCAGCTCCATTGGAATCCTCGTTTGTTTGCTCACCACCTTGTTTGCAACTGATTTCTTTGAGGTCCAGAATGTTAAAGAAATTGAACCAGCATTGAAGAAGCAACTCATTATCTCCACTGCATTGATGACAGTTGGAATTGCTCTTGTGAGCTGGATTGCACTTCCATCTTCCTTCACTATATTTAATTTTGGAGTCCAAAAGGAAGTTAAAAACTGGTAGGTTCTGCACGTTCTTTTATGATGTTTTGCAACAATTTTTTGCATTTGATTATTCCATTATAACGTCTTTGCACTCATTATAGGTTAACATTTAGATATACTAACCCAAACTAGTCCTTTCAAAAGTACCGGCCTGCTTCGTAATTAATTGCAAGTTGGAAAACTTACTTTTTTCATTTGGCTGAGAAAATATTATAATGTTTAATTATGTCATTTTCGCTGTTCTCGATCTGTGCTCCCACATAGTGGAATGTGTGTAGATGCATATATTTATTTCCTTTTCATGTCCTTTTTCCTCAAATTTCAAACAGCAAATGACTCTCAATTTGCAGGCAACTGTTCCTATGTGTTGCTGTTGGTTTGTGGGCTGGGCTTATTATTGGATTTGTTACGGAGTATTATACAAGCAATGCTTATAGGTATGTTTCTGGACAGATTGTAAATTTCTCTAAAAGTATGATGTGCATTTAACAAGTTTTAGCTCATTTCTCTAATTATTGTTAGCCCCGTGAAAGATGTTGCTGATTCGTGTCGTACTGGAGCGGCTACCAACGTCATTTTTGGGCTTGCATTGGGATACAAATCTGTCATCATTCCAATTTTTGCCATAGCAATTAGCATTTTCGTCAGTTTTACTTTTGCTGCAATGTATGGTATTGCAGTAGCTGCACTTGGTATGCTGAGTACCATAGCCACTGGTTTGGCTATTGATGCCTATGGTCCCATCAGTGACAATGCCGGGGGTATCGCTGAGATGGCAGGCATGAGTCACAGAATTCGAGAGAGAACTGATGCCCTCGATGCTGCTGGAAACACCACTGCAGCTATTGGAAAGGTATATATAATCTGTAGCCTCAGACAATTTCAACTTTTGACATATTTTGCCCTATCGTCAGAGTATGCATGTGGAGAACATTTGTCTGCATGCACGTTCATGTATTAGCATCGGACTTAGTGCTACTAACAAAGAGGTTGCAGCTTGCTGCATTATCAGTTTTTACTCTGTTAAATAACTTCCTTTGAGGAGAGTTTTGTGGCGAATGCTCCACTCTTACATGTTACTACCGCTAATCCAAATTCATTTCTGTAGTATATACTGGTTGTATAATCAATTATAAGCTACTTCAGTCTTCACCTATCCGGAATACTTTATTAGTGTCAGTAGGCCGAGTCTTATTTATATTATCGTCTAACAAAACATTCTTCCTCATATTTCAGGGATTTGCAATTGGGTCTGCTGCCCTCGTGTCCCTTGCCCTCTTTGGTGCCTTTGTGAGCCGTGCGGCCATTTCAACTGTGGATGTCTTAACTCCCAAAGTATTTATTGGTTTGATCGTGGGAGCTATGCTTCCTTACTGGTTCTCGGCGATGACAATGAAGAGTGTCGGCAAAGCAGCTCTTAAGATGGTTGAAGAAGTGCGCAGACAATTTAACACCATCCCTGGTATCATGGAAGGCACTGCCAAGCCTGACTATGCCACTTGTGTCAAGATTTCCACAGATGCCTCAATTAAGGAAATGCTTCCGCCAGGTGCTCTTGTCATGCTCACTCCACTAATTGTTGGCATTTTCTTTGGTGTAGAAACTCTGTCTGGTGTCCTTGCTGGTTCCCTTGTCTCAGGCGTGCAGGTAATGTTATAGAATTTGCTCTCTTATTTTTGCTTGTATGTCCAAGGAGACTTGGAAATAAACATTAATTTGCTGTGTTCTATATTTTGATTTTGCTTCACTGAGATGCCGTAATTAATATCAGGACACTTCTTATATGAACTCCAACAGAATTTGGCCTTTGTTTGACAACCATTAAAATAAAGAGCCATGTTATATGAACACCTTGGTTTACACTCCTCTATGTTGGCAAATTTGGGTGCATTGATTTTAAACACACATTTTTCAATCAATGGTTAGATTTTCGACACATAATAAGTGTCAACCAAAGTGTACACATTTGAGTGTACAAGTAGTCTTATTCTAAAATGAAACTCTTTTTTTCCTCAAATTCATTTTGAACCATACATTTTCACAATAAAATATTCTTCATATAAAATTCAAAGTTTTTTCTTACTTTTTAACCACACATTTTTCAAAAAAATCTCTATTTCAAAACTCATTTTTAATGGTTGTCAAACGAGGGCTTAATAAGAGTGGCTTAGATATCATGCTATATTTTAGACAATCAATTTCAAGCTATCAATTTTTTGCCTCTCGGATGTGATTTGACATTTTTGTTCTCTGTTTTACGTTACGCAGATTGCGATCTCTGCATCTAACACCGGTGGTGCTTGGGATAATGCCAAAAAATACATCGAGGTAAATATTTTTACAAGTGATTTTTGGAATAAAATTGTTCAGATTTGTGAATCTTGTGCTGTTTATTTTTGGGTCAATAGGCTGGTGCTTCGGAGCATGCGAAGACTCTTGGTCCAAAAGGATCTGATGCCCACAAGGCAGCTGTGATTGGAGACACGGTTGGTGACCCTCTGAAGGACACATCTGGACCGTCTCTGAACATCCTCATTAAGTTAATGGCTGTTGAGTCCCTCGTGTTTGCTCCGTTCTTTGCTACACATGGTGGCTTGCTCTTTAAAATTTAAGATGAGAACAAAATGTCATGTAACCTTTACCTTTCCCCCTCTCGTTTTCTGACTTCACTGAAGTTTAATTTCTGTGCTGTTTTTCATAAATTTAACATCTGTAAGAATTAGATTTTTGAAGAAATTTTGCATGTGGGGTTAGTGATTGATCTTGTGAAGAGTCATCATTTTATATTCTTTTTTGTTTTATTTTTTTTTTTACGAGTAAATCTTTGTATGTTGGGAGGTTCTCAATCTGTGAATGTAGTTGGTCTTCTGTCTTTATTTTTTGGTAAACCTTTTAACTTTGTAGCACATTGACACTAATGGGTGGCTTCTAGCTATATTAAAAGAAAGGAAAGCTACCCCCATCTCCCCAGCCGCTTCCCCGGCC
>CAIGRP010104405.1:0-10311 GCA_903798385.1 Fraxinus cuspidata | reverse complement strand
CCCCCCCCCCCCCCCCTCACACACACACACTTAGTTTTTGTGATTTTCTTCTCTCTCTTCTGTTATTAAAAGTATAATAGCTTTTCAAATGAAAAAAAAAATGAATTTTGAATCCAAAATTATTTAATTTTAGAAAGTTGTGTTGTATTTAATTTTTTTAGCCTTCTCCAACTTCTAGACTCTGTACTTTCTTAAAATATGTTTGAATATGGATTAATCAATGATCGTTTATTGTATAAAATTGTAGAACTTGGATAGTTTCTATTCTATTATATTGGTATTCTTCAAATCAATGATTTTGCTGATTAAGCCCCCTACTTGGTGGGAATTAATATTAGATGTTGATAAAAGTTATTAAACGTGTAATTGAAGAAGTTGTGGGACCTATAAAATATGTGGTTAAAATTAATTGTTGACTTTAACTTAAATTAAAATCTAAATTTTAATCACTACCAAACATGGACTAATAATCATTTCTGGACATTTATGTGCGAATTAATGAGTATAGGTATAGACATTTTCGACATCCTGCTAGAATCAACGGATTTTGATCATGATCCTCGTTCAATACATGCTTTCGCTTACGTCAACTAAACTTATAATGTTTGAGATTTAATATAAAAAAAAATAAAGGTTGAAGAGTCGTTTACACAAATTTAGCGAGTTGGGGTTTCTGCCACAATTTTTTCGTTTTAATTTATGGAATGTCGAACGTCAAATGATAATGGAATGCTGGACTGGGATGATTTTACATATTGATGTTCCCTTTTGAGGTATCGATTATGAACATTTTTTAAATTATCGATTTGGGTGATTATGAACGATTGATTATCAGTGATTTTAATAGTGATTTTTAAAATAGTCAAATTCATGTTTAGGAGTTTATTATCCATCGATCCCAATTTTTTTAAAAAGATAAAATTACGTATATACCCCTAAGTGAAATTTTATATTATAAATTTCTTGTACTTAAAACTTTAGGTTAGTGTTTTTTAATTATAAGTAAATTTTGCACTTTTAAATAATTTTTACAAATAAATAAATTTTTATATTTTATAAGTGATTTTTTTTATCAGTAGTATTTTTGCTTTGTAAACAAAAGTTACTCAAAGTGAGTTTTTATCTTATAAGTATAATTTTTTTGTTTATAAATCATTTTTATAGTTAATTCATTTTTATGTACAGATTAACTTTGAACAAAATATGTTGGTTGAAATTCATTATTTTATGGAGGGTAAAATTAAAAGGGAATATGAGAAAATGCCAAAATTCACCTTCGGTGGATTGAGAGAAACAGACAATTATACTACACTGATTTTGGTGATTTTTAAACTATCCAAAATTGATACCTTAAAAAATAGCGAGTATTAATTTTTCCTTCCCCTCATAAATGAGTCGCCCATAATCGGTAAAAATCAATGAAAAAAAACTCTTGAGCCTATCCAACCATTAAAAATTTTACTCATCAAATCTTTCTTTTTGTTTCAAATTCCTTAAATGATATTCAATGGAAATGATGGTAACGAAATATGTCAAAAACTCATTTCTCTCACAAAATTTTATATATATCTTGGAGCTTTATCACTGGACCTAGAAACAAGAAAAGCAGATTTTCATAAAACAAGACATTTCTTTAGGTTTCGAAACTTTACAATTCTATTACGTCAAACCAGAATAGTTATAACATAACAAATCTAAAAAATTCAAAAGGTTAAATCTAATTATTAGATTAATAGCATGTTTGACGTAGATTTTTTTAAAGATGATTTTATTGAAGAATGTGTTATTCAAAAGTAAAGAAATTTTATAACTTTACATGTAAAATTATTTTAGAAAAATGTTTAACTGAAAATGAGTTTAAAGAATTTTGTTGACGCAAAAAATGAGGCCCAATTAAATGGCTCAAAGATGGAAGCCCAGTTAAGAAATTCGAAGGATGACCCAAACGAAACCATGTAAAGTCCCAAAACAGTAATCAAGACAGAGTTATATAGCGGGGGCCAATCATCGCCCAGTCGGTAAGACGCCCAAGGTCTGAGCGAGCGTCATCGCCTAAAAATGTGAGACGCCCAAGATCCAAGAGAGCACATCGCCTTTATTATTATGATTTAAAGCGACGATTATTGAAACAGTTCATTCCACAATCCAAGAACCTCAATCAGGAACGGTGAAACGTCAAAAATAATAGCAGTGGTTAAGGACGATTTTTTGGCAAATCATCCATTATGGAAGGAGTGGATGGTTACAAGGCGATAAATATCAGTTATTGACAAGTCATGGAGAAAGTGGATGGTTATTGGGCGATAAGCAGTTTTTTAACAGTTTCTCAAATAACATTACAAGAGAAAAACTGTCAAATGAGTATAAAAGGAAAAATAGAACATAGAAGAAAGGAGATTTAATCCAACTCTCAAACAGAGAACTATGTAATTTCGTTCATTATCTTTTTATCGACAATTGCTTTTTAAGTTCAGTGTGCTTGTGCTCCTTGGAGGCATTTCGCTTCTTGTAAATTGTGATTTTCACAAATAAAGCACATCTCGTTGGGATTTTGTCTCGAGAGGTTGTTGTTCCTTACTTATCTGAAACCTTCTTCTAATTGTTAGCGATGTTCGATTCTCCGCGCGAAACAAATTTATACCAAACTAAGACTAAGATTAAAAAATTCAATCCCCATTTTCATATATCAACAACATTTTAAATTATTCGAAAAAAAAGAAAGAACCGGTGTTAAGTTTTTGTAAGGTGTCACTTTTTTAGCGGTCGAACAAATAATGGAACAGTAATTTCGGGACTATAGATCTAAACTCCTTGGAGTGTTACACAAACATTCTACACCATATTTTCTCATGTACAATAATGTCAATTATTTCACTTATTTTGTTTCGTTCAAAAAACATAGCTTAATTATAGTTGAAAGTTCAAAAGAGTAGTTTGTCAATTTCTATAAATCTCTTGCCCAAAGTCGACAAAAGAATATAATGTCCACCGCTGAAGTGGCATGAGGGATAAATTTTAAAAAAAAATCCCATGTGGCAACATGTAGTGTTACACAAACATTCTTGCTTATTCATGTGAAGCTAGAGAATCGGAAGTGGTATCGAGTTTGGTTTACAAAGAAGTTTATGGCTAATCCAGAGAGGGAAAGACTTCTGATTGACATTGTTAGGTTCATATGCTGTGCGCACTACCCATCTAATGATATTATCCAGAGATGGACCGTTATCGGTTGGCTTTTGAAATTTGTAAAAAAAACTTGTGTTGAAGCAAATATGAAGCTTGCCTTGTTTTGCGATTGGCTTTTCTTTGATGATAAGATGGATAGTGTCACGAATCTCAAGCTAGCAATTTTGTTGATGGTGTGAATTATATTCCTAGATACATGGAAATGACACACTGTCTTCTCAAATTTCTATTTATATTGTTGGATAACTATGAACTTGATAGGAAGACAATGGTGCTAAGAGGAATATCATCAGCTTTCCACATGCTTGTTAGAAATGTGTGATCCAATCGCTTGATGTTTTTGTTAGTTGTAATATGCTTTCTCCATTTCTCAAGGTAAAGCCTTAGAAAGTTGTTACAGGACCTTCAGAGAGCAACATCCCATGTAGTATTACACCATCGTTTTCGTCAAGCTCGAAATCCTAAAAATCGTCGAAAAATGTGTCGAAATAATAGCATGAAGAAATCAAGATGGATTACAACCCAACATTGATGTATTACACTACAATATATGATTGTTAGTAAATTAGTTGTTGCCTTTTGAAGCTTAAGTTTGCATATGATTACTCTAGGTTCAGGGGCGGATTTAAGGGGGGCTGGACCGGGCTACAGGCAGTCCAGCCGTCAGCCCATTTAAATTTTTTAGTAGAAAAAAAAAATTATGTAAAAAAAAAAAAATTCTTGTGTAATTTTATTTTTTTACGTATTAGCCCGATCTGGAATTCGGTCCTGGATCCGCCCTTGTCTATGTTAATGCATTACATTTTTTATACACTCGAGATTCCCATGTAACAACATAAATAATAAAATTTGGGACATTAGTGTTCTTTTGTTTTCTTTTCGCTCGTGATCTGTCTCGCACATTGATTTTCTATTCATTTTTTTTTTTTAAATACTTTTTACTTTGTCATTATTGAAAAAAGTAGTTAATTTTACTTCTCACATCTACTTACCCACTAAACTAGAATATTTTTGAATTTACTTTTCGAACATGCACTAAAGTCTACTTCACAACTTTGTTCCCTTAGTTTTAACAAATTTCTAAAAGTACGTTTGACAGCTAAAGTAATGAATTATATATTTCCTTATTATTTTTGTAACCTAATGATATGCAAGTACTTCTTTGCAATAATGAACTTATGAATTTGCTAGCATTTTTGTTCAACTTCACGAAGCTTGACAATGTGACGCCTTATAAGCTCTCGTTGGGTTCCTATTAAAATTATATATTTTTTTATTTTATTTTCAATCACTCATTATTCAATAAAATAATATTATACATAAATTGAAAACTTTTTTTATTTTTCAACTATCTATTCTAAAAAAATATATTATTTCAAAAATTATAATACCAAATAATTGGGCCATAAGTTGTCAATCTTAACTAATTCATTGTTATAGTAAATTTTATTAAATATTTCAATCCAAAAAAAAATTATTTCACTAAATACTTCATTACCATTGCAGACTATGGTTGCCGACTGCTTCATACTTAAACAGATTATGTCAAGAACGTATCAAATTGTGCAAATGAGGATGACAAAAAAATTCGTTCAACTCGATACACGCAAGCTCTGTCCCACATAGGGTAGGGATTACCCACCTGATTGAGTAAATGGGGTCGGACAGGGGTCGATGTCTTGAAGCGGGTACGTGACAGGTATGAAAAATATGATTTCCGTCATACAACCCGTCCCGTTTAAAGTTAATTTTAAATTAAATTTTTTTATTAAACAAAAAAATTATTATCATTTTTAAAGAGAATATAAATTGTTCTAAACAAATTGTACAGAAAGTAGTAATATTTACTAACAAGAAATATAAAAAAAAAATAAAAGCAAACAATAAAATAAAAAATAAAAGGGACAGCGCTCTGCCCCGCATTAACTAGGTAAGGAGGGCGGGGTAAGATAACGAAAATACTCGACGGGATTAGGGATGAGAATGATCGACCTGCCTCGTACTCGTTGCTGTGTTGCCATCCCTCGTGCAAATTAGAGAAGTCTATACATTAAAACAAATATGATTTTGCTACTTGTACATTAAGATTATATATAAGCGGTTATTGAAAAAGATTGGATGAAAAAAGTGTTTGTATTTTAAATTAGTAAATGATAAAGTGTCATGTGACATTATTTAATTCTCTATAGAAATTTTGATGTATATGTAGTAAGATCCAAACACAAAATTGGTGGGTGGTGAGTGGGAGGAAGAGATTTAACCGGGCAAAACTTGGCTAAATGAATCAAAATATGGTTGAGAGTTTATATAGGAATGTCAAAAATAGATCGAGATATTCTCATATATCTCATTTAGAGAAGTCTGTACATTATAGCATGGTATTGGCATGGTTGTCGTATTGTGGGTCGATTTGCTTTTAATATTGGATTGTGATTGAACGATGCAAATTTTTCTTTAATACGGTAACCTAATTGTGTGCACATACTTTATTAATGCATTCACTAATGAACTCGTGAATTTGCTAGGATTTTGGTTCTACTCTACTAGACATGACAATGCGACATCCTAACTTGTCAATCTTAAATAATTCACTACTATAGTATGTTTTTATTAAATAATTCATACCAAAAAAATAAAATTATTTCATCTAAAAATGTTGAAAAAGTTGTTCTCCCACGTGTGTTGTCACCAATAATTAGTGGTTTAGGTGGATGAGTTACCACTTGGCAAAACTCGACGAAGTGATGCGAAATATGATTGACAACTATTTCATAATTAATCAAAATAGATAGGAGTGTCAAAAAATGTATGAAGACGTTTCAATTTAGAGAAGTCTATACATTAAAGTATACGGTGTTGGCATGGCTTCATTGGTCGCAAGCCTTATTGTCGGCTGGCTTGCCTTTAATGTTGGACTAGCAATAGTTAATCCTCAGCTGATTTTTTAAATAGGTCAAGAATATATTTGATACGTCGAATTGAATTAAATAAAAATTAATAGAGTCCGATTCAATATTTGGTACAATAATAGAAGGATTAAATAATCACAATGACATTAGACATTGCGGATTGAAATGGTTCGTCCAATGATATGGTTTGGACTGAATTATTACTCATCCATTATATTGGATGAGTTTGATTGATCAACAAAGGAACATGTAAATTTACTTAAAAATAAAGAAGTTTTAGAATATTTTTTTATTAATATAAATTAAATTTTAATATAATGATTTCTTAAAAAAATATTTAGTATTTAAAAGTAAAAAATTTCAGTTATTCGACCGTGTTAATAATAAAGAATGAAAATTAAATAAGGTGATGAGGGGGAATAAATAAATTTTAAACTAATAAAGAATTTGCTAACTATTTTAGGGTAAATTTCATCTTTTTAGAGATTAAAAAGCATTCGTCGGCAGTCAAGTCTCCAACTTACCACTTGTTACACCACTGCCGTCAACATTTCTAAACCATGGCATTCGTGTCCGCGACTAACATAAAATATTAATTCAAATATTAAATGACAGCATTCATGTGACGTCGGATGAGTTAAAACAAGGAGATAATTTTCACGAACACTAGTAATCTTTATTCAATTCATATTACTAAATTAAAGTTGGAGTCATCGTTAAATGATTTTGGAATAAATAAAATCTTTTAGACAACATCACCATTTTTTGGACTTTACATGAATGTCGTGTGATCATTTAACGTTCAAATAAATATTTTCTATCAATTTGGAACATAAGTGCTACGATTTTAAAAGATTTATGAATATAGAAGCACAAATAGTAGATTGGACAAATAGGTGTCACACTTGCGAAAAATTGATGACCCTCCATGGAAGTTACCCAATATTCAATTGCCAAACAAGGTGGACGATTTGACATTTTTACCCTTACAAATATGGATAATCTCTCAATGCAAAACTGTTGTCTCCTCCTTTCGAACACTATTCCAAAAATTCAATGGCCAGACAAATTTGATTTACATAAATTATTTTTTAGGAGTCTCAACCATGTAAAAGTACTTTTTTAGGAGTCTCATTTTCTGGAAAAAAATAGGTTTTTGTTATAAAAGAGAGAAAAAAATAAATAGATTTATGTGTATTATAATGAGAACTAAAACCCTATATTTATAGAGAATGATTAGGGATACAATAATAATAATTTATAGGACTGCAAGGATACAATTATCATTCATTAATAAACTTACCATTTACGACACTCCCCTTAAATCATACATTACAAAATATCCACCTCGCTAAAACTTTGTTTGATAAAAACTCAATGTGACAAATAAATCAAACGAAGGAAAAAGAATACAATTATTTTGTAATATTAAAGATAAATGTTGCCTCATTAAAATTCTACTAGAAAAATTCAGTGGGATAAAACCTAAGCGAAAGAAAAAGGATACAGCTACTCCCTCTGATGTTGATCACTAAAAATTTTTGAGTCGACGCATTTCAATCTTGTGAACCAATTTCTTGAATATAGATGTGACAATACTTTTGTAAATAAATCAACCACATAGTCACTTGAGCGAATTTGTTGAACGTCGATGTCGTCATTCTTCTTACACTCGTGTATATGAAAACATTTTGGAGAAATATGCTTTCTCTTGTCACTTTTGATATAAGCTCATTTACTTTGTGCAATACAATCAATATTGTCTTCATACAAAATTGTTGGACTATCTTTTGTTGAAGTTAATATGCATGACGCTTGGACATGATAGGTCATGTTTCTCAACCATACACATTCTCAATCAACTTCATAAATTGCAATAATTTCAGAATGATTTGAGAATGTTGCTATCAAGGATTGCTTCACAAATCTCCATTATATATCTGTTCCTCTATGTGTAAACACGTATCATGTTTGTGATTTAGCTTAATATGGTCCAGGGAGATAAGCATATCCCACTAAAGCAGATATCGAATTTTGAGAATAAAATAATCCCAAATCAATAGTACCATTTATGTAACGAAAATATGTTTAGCACCATTTTAATGTCTTTGTATTGGTGCAGAGCTATATCTTGTAAGCAGATTTACAGGAAAAACTATGTCGGGTATAGTACATTTTGCAAGATAAGCTAATGCTCTAATTGCATTAAGATAAGGTACTTCAAGACCAAGAGCATTTTCTCCATCTTCAAATGAACGGAAATGATTTTTTTTTATATCAAGTGATCGAACAACCATATGTGATGTCAATGGATATGCATTATCCATATAAAAATATTTTAAGACTTTTTCTATATATATAGATTTATGAACAAATCTATCTGAAAAATGTTATCTATAACCCGAAATACATTTTGGTTTTTCCAAATCTTTCATTTTAAATAATTTGTAATTTTGTAGAACTCTTCAAAAGTTCTAATCTAATTTAACTTAAATAAAAAATATAAATGCTATAATTGCAAATACAATATTTCTTTTCTCTATGAAAATATATGGGCAGATATCGTCATTGTTATAGCCTTCCTTCGACAAATATTTCCTAAGTCGATTATATCACATGCGTCCGATTGTTTCAATTCATGTAATGATCTTTACAATTTAATTGAGAACATGGTTCTCAGGATGTTTGCGATCCTCATTTTGCATAATATCAAGAGTCACGTTAAAAGCAAAAATATTGTCAATAACAACATTATCTCGTTCGCATAATTTAAGAGATAACATATAATTTATTGAAATCTTATTATTTTTGAACACTTGTGGTTCTTCACGAACCATATTTTCAATATTTGATTGATCAATCTTTTCTAATGTTACTTCTTCTGAAATTTTTGGTTGGGTTTTCTCTCGTACTTTTCTTTTTCGAGATAAAATATCTTTTGAACCAATTGGTCGACCACGCTTCTAGCGTATTGAGATTCATTTGCTACAACAAATGATCCTACTGGAACATCAATTTTTGCTGGAATATATTCTTTTGGTATATATGACATTGTCACTTTTCTTATGTCAACAATACTTCTGGTAATTTATTTGTAACTCTTTGCAAATGAATGATTTTTAAAACATCATGTTCACATTGATTGCTGCGAAGATAAAAAATGAGATATAGTAGTTTCATTTCAAGAAATTTTACTTTGTTTATCAGGATTTTTTATCCCTCTCAAAGTTGAAAAAGTCATTTCATCAAAATGACAATATGCAAAACATGTAGTAAAATAAATCACCCGTTAATGGTTTAAAATACCTAATAATAGATGGTGAATCAAACCCCATATAAATTTCAAGTTTTCGTTGGAGACCCATTTTTATATGTTGTGGGGGCGAAATAAAGACTTGAACGGAATACCCAAAAATTCTTAGATGAGAAATATTAGGTTCATGACTAAATGCTAGTTGCAAATGTGATTATTGATATTATGCACTTGGTCTGGTATGAACCATGATGCAGTATATAATATGACATGCCCTAAAACAAAAGTTGAGAGTTTTGTTTTCATAAGTAATGGTTTAGTAATAAGTTCTAGGTGTTTAATAAATGACTTCATTAAACCATTTTGTGTATAGACATGCACAATCGAATGTTCAATATCAATTCCAATTAACATCCAATAATCATCGAATGCTTATGATCTAAAATTTACTAGCATTGTCAAGACAAATAGTTTTGATTGAGTAATCGGGGAATTGATCTCGTAATTTTATAATTTGAGCAAGTAGTCTTATCGAGGAATTGCACACGTAATTTTATGATTTGAACAAATAGTCTAGCAAAAGCTACATTTCTAGTAGAAAGTAAGCAGATATGTGACCATCTAGTAGAAGAATCAATTAACACCAAAAAATAACGAAATGATCCACATGTTTGGTGTATTGATCCACATATACCTCCATGAACTCTTTCAAAAAAAGTTGGAGATTCAATATTGACATTTGTAGCCGAATGTCTAATGACTAATTTGCATTGCGAACAAACTACATATGTATAATCATTAGGTATAATAATCTTTTGGTTCTTTAAAAGATATCCATGTATTTTGATTATTATTCGACACATCATTATAACCCTTGGATGCCCAGGTCGATACTGCCAAAATATAAATTTTTTTGGATCAACGAACTTTTGGTTAGTAATAATATTTGATTCGACAATTTTT